>PVJI01003181.1:80722-98772 GCA_004026765.1 Micronycteris hirsuta
GACGGTCCTGGCGTTGGACAGCTTTGTGTCCGTCACTGAGTACATGTATTCAGTCACAAATTCATTCACTAATCATTCACCGGGCGACTTGTTCACAGCACGTGGCCCCCGGGGCGGGACAGTCCCTCACTGACCCCTACTTCCCGGAGCTCTTGGCAGCCGGAGTCCATGCCTGGCCAAGGTCAGTGACTCAAGGGAGTCTCCCAAGGGTGAGCGGGGCCTTGGGGATAGGAGGATGTGGCAGGAGGGAGGACAGAGGGACCCGGAGACCCCTGCAGAGAATGTCCTGACTCCCAGCCCAACCCTGCTACCTTCGAGCTGGAAGCACTAAGCCTGGTTTTTACCTGTAAAATGGGGATAGTTCTGCCTTCTGCAGTAACAGAAACAAGCCAGCAGGGGGCAACAGCCCCTGCCCCCTGGGCAGAGACCCACACAGGCAGCTGTCCTGAACGGAAACCGCACCTGGTTATGCTTCCCCAGGGGAAGTGGGAGGCTGAAAGGTGGCTTTGGGGCCAGGTGGCCACCAAGCTGCCCTAGGAGGCCTGTTCCACCTTGCTCTTCTGCAGGCAGGTCTCCCAGCCAAGCTCCAAGGAGGCAGCAGGCTGCCTGAAACCCTGTGCACAGAAGGTCAGGGGGCCAGATCCCGGGGACAGTGCAGGGTGAGGCAGGTATCTGCCCCCTGGAGGGGTCACCACTCAGGGAGTTTCTCCCAGGTCACAGCAACACCATCCTGGGCTGTGGGGCTCTGACGGGAGTCAGACCTGTTGCTTTGCCAAGCTCCCTTGCAGGCCCACATTCAGGCTGAAACAGAGAGGATTCGGCTTAACTGAGGTCACACAGCTAGTATGTCAGGGCAGAGGTGGATGAGGTGGCCCAGCTGGCTGGAAGTTCACTCCTGGGCACACAGTGTTAGCCGAACATCCCCCAGGTACAGCAGCCCCCCTCCAGGCCTCCAGTCCCAGCTCCAGGCACTTCTGTGCTCTATGGCTGCACTTGACTGTGAGCTCCCAGAGGGCAGGGCCAGCCCTGTCTATCTCGGTGCTTCCACAGCACAGAGCTCAGACAGGAGAGTTCAAACAACTGACCCTAGAAAGGGCTCCTTGATCCCCCCACCCCCTGTATCTGATTCCCTTCCCTGTGCCCACCCTCCCCCTGGGGCTCTTGGGCCACCACCAGCACAGCAGCCTGCGTCCCACCCACCTCCAGTGGCTTCATGCCCACCAGGACTGGATGTCGGCAGACCCAGTGCTCACGACTTCTCCAGGAGCGGAGGGCCCACTCCTGCACCCCTCTGTCTAAGGGGCCAACCCCCCTGCCCCTCCCAGACTGGTTGGAAGACACTGGGTCCTGGTAACAGGCTGGGTCAGGGGCCAGCAGGGCCCCCCAAGCTTCAGGGGGAGTATGGAGGGCACTATGCACTGCGTGGAGATCCAGGGGACAAAGGACGATGATGCTGCCACAGGGGTGGGGTGGCAGCAGCGCCTGTGGCCAGCCAGTGCCAGTGCCATGCTGGCCCTCCCCTCCCGGAGCGATGGCAGGAAGTCAGCAGGGTAGTCTGCAGACCCTGAATCAATTTTCTTTTCAAGGTAAAACAAAATCTGCTAGGGGAGGCAGGCAGGCGGAAGCCAGACGAAGAATAAACAGTGGCACTTTGTCATCTAAGCCACAGTCGGGAGGGAAGGGCAGGGAGCTGTCCACGTGAGGCACACACCCAGAGCAGCAGGACACCCCCAAGGCTACCAGCTGGGAGGGGCTGCTGACGAAGAGAGCAGATGCCCCATGCCCTGGTGAATGACGGGGCCCCGGTCTGCTGGGGGCGGAGGGTAAAGCCCAGCAGAGCACCTGGCTGCAGAGTGAGGGACTGCCTACGCAGAGGTCACAGGTGAAGGAGGCACAGGCCAAGGGCAGCCCAGGGTTCCATTCCCAGCTCCTCCCCTTCCCGCTGTGTGTCCCCAAGGAAGTCACCTGCCCTCTCTGTGAGGTAGTAGCCTCCCCTGTGCAATGGGCCACAGCTGCTCCCCACAGGAGTGGGGGGTGACTCTGCGTGCACCCCATCTGCCCTAAACACCACCTCTCCCCACCCCCAGGCCCCAGGGACCGCCTTCAGTGACTCAGGACCAGGCCACTGCTCTCCTGTCTCCCTTCTAAATCATATCTGTCATGTCCCAGCAGGAAGCAGATGGCAGGCGGACAGGGCTTTCTGGAAGGGCTGTGGCAGCAAGAGCAGCATTTGACAAGGGAGGTGGCACCCTGGAAACAGGCCGCCGGGGTACTCATTGGACCTCAGTTAGTGGACACAGATGTGGTCCCTTCTCTGCACAGGCCGACTGGTGCCCCCAACACAGGCCACCAACCCACAGGACAGCGCTGGGCCTGGGGCTGAATGATGGACGAGGGGCAATGCTGTCATCACAGAAAGGTAACTGGGACCCTGGACTCAGCGGTTCTGTGTGTGGAGGGTGTGGGTGTGGCCTAGATGCTGGGGTACCCCCAGCCTCCCCAAATGAACTTGAGGCAGGAGGGGCCTGGCGACTGGCAGCTGGACCCCTGAGACCCTCCAGCTGTGCGGGAACCTGCCCCTCCGCCCAGCCCCACCGCCAGCCCGCAGGCTCTCAGGCGGGCTTCCCCTCCATCTCCCAAACCTTCCGGGAGGGGGCAGGAGGGAGCTGGCTCGGGGCGGAGGAGGAGGGAGGCAGCGGTGTGGGCCAGGGACTGCCCATTCTCAGAGTTTCAGGGGTCCGCTGGGACGACCCAGAAACTGGAACAGGAGGAGGGGCCCAGACCGACAGAGAGGGAGAGGCAGGCAGGGGTGGAGAGGACAGCGGGGGAGGATCCCCCCCCCCCGCCCCCGCCCGCTGCAGGGCGAGGGACTCTCTTTCCCCCAGCGATCCCAGCCGGCCTCCTGGAGGACGCGCGTTGACTGAGCGGACAGCCGATGACCGTCTGGCAGACTGGGTTCTGGGGCACAGGTTCTAGATACCAACGCTGAGGCTGGGGGAGGGGGCTGGCACGGGCCCCAGAGCTGCGCCCTTCCTCCCCCTGCCCCTGCGCCCCTCCCCTCGCTGTAGTAGCCCAGCTCCCTGGCGGCTCCCCCAGCTGCCGCCCGGTTACCATGGTGTCAGAGGAGGAGGAGGGGCAGGTTCCCGAGGGGAGGTCCAGAAATACGCACCAGCTGGCGGCTCCCTCCTCACTCCCTTCGACTTCACAACCTCCTCGAGTGCGGCCCGGCCAGGCCGCTAAGGAGGTCAACGGGACAGAGGGCCCGGGAATGGGTCCCAGGACCCCGGCCTCGCCCCACAAATTTACTGGACCTGAGCTCCAGGTCCTGCAGGGGGACCGGTGGCCCCTCGACCCCAGTTCCCTGGCCGGAAGGTTCTTTCCTCCCTCTGTGCCTTCCCACACCTGGAGTGCCCTCCCTCACCCTTCAGATCCCAGCTCCTGCTTTAATCCACTGCCCGCCACCCCCAGTCTCCCTAGGCTCCCCCGGCATCCTGCACCCACCTCGGTCATGGCCCTTTTCTTGAGAATGTTCTAGCAGGGTTGTGAGGTGTTGGGGATACAGCTTTGCCTTTGTACCTCTGTGCGTGGCCCAGACAGGTGCTAGGTAAGTACAGGGGGAAGAAGGGGGGTGGGAAGGAGGGAGGCAACACCTCTCCCAGGATTGGAGAGGATCCGGTGTGAGCCCCTGGGCACAGGGCTGGGCACAAGGCTGGGCACGGGCCTGGCCGGGCCCCAGCAAAGCTCACTCCCGTCCCGCCACCCCCGAGCGAGCCTAGGCCTCCGCATGTCCTGTCTCATTGGATTTGGAGCCAGCTCAGAGGCAGGTTCCATACCCGCAGGCCCGTGTCTGCTGCCAATTAGGATGCTAGGTAATTACACCATGATACAGACGTGCACTTTGACTTCTTAATGAGCTATGCGTGTTTAGGCAGAAAGGTCTCCATTCTCCAAAACCCAGGGAAGGCGCAGGCTGGTGAGGGCCCAAGGGCAGGCGCTGGGCAGGGGTTTCACACTCTCTTCAGGCTGAGTGCTTTCTATCAACAATGCCTCGTGCAGACAGATGACCATTCTGTAAAACACATGAGTCCTGGCTGGTGTGGCTCAGTGGATTGAGCGCTGGCCTGCGAACCAAAGGGTCGCAGGTTCGATTCCCAGTCAGGGTGCATGCCTGGGTTGCACGCCAGGTCCCCAGCAGGGGGCGTGTGAGAGACAACCACACATTGATCTTTCTCCCTCCTTTCCCCTCTCTCTAAGTGGCACATGTTGAAGGGGGGTGGGGGGTTGTCCTGGTGGGGGGACCAGGGCGGCTGGGAGAGAGGGAGCCCCGGCCCATTCACTAACTGGTGTAGAAAGGCTTCACAGCTTCAGAACTGCACGTTTGTGCCAGGCTGGTCGGGCCAACTCACTCATCGTTGCCAGCAAGGGGCCAGTCTACACAAACAAAAATGGAAATACACCCTTGAAAACTCGTAACAACTTCAAACTTCAATGTGCTCCAGGGATGTTTCAGGGAAGTATCTCTTGTGTAGAGGTTGTCCCTGTATGGATGCTGCAATCCCCCTTTCTTTTTCTTTTGTTAACTGGAAGTGAAATTAAGTTTAAAAGTGTATCTGAAAAAGGATGCTTCTGGTTGTATAAAGGCATTTCTACCTGTGTGTCTGTTCCCCGTTCTTCTCTGTGGGCATTGGCATAGCAAGGCGCCCCAGACAACATTCACCTAATGTCATGGGTCATGCCAGCTGGCGGGATTTGGGTAGGTTTCTCACTTCCATCTTTGGGAGTTTCAGGATGTTTTGAATTCTTTATAATGAGCAGATGTAACTTTGTTTTAGTGTGATTTTTTTTCTTAAAGAGAAATAGGGGAGAAAATATGGCAATGATCTATTCTTTCAACAACTGTTTATTGAACGGCTTGATGCCAGGTTGCCCTGTTTACGGTCATTTGATAACTAGGTTTTTGGGTACTATACCTTGGGAATCTTTTCTCCCACAGTTTCCCTGCAATTGTTGTATGCTGCCACTAGGTGGCAGTAGGCATATCCGTATGCTGAGAGGTGCACGCTCTTTTTGCCCATGTCTCAAATGAGACTTTGGCTTCAAGCTTCTTGTTACAGATTTATGAGGTTTTTTTAAATTATTAAATATTTTATTTATTTATTTTTAGAGAGAGAGGAAGGGAGGGAGAAGGAGAGGGGGAGAAAAATGGATGTGTGTAAGAGAGACATCAATTGGCTGCCTCTTGCCTGCCCCCAACTGGGGACCTGGCCTGCAACCCAGGCATGTGCCCTGACTGGGAATTGAACCAGAGACCTTTCAGTCCACGGGCTGGTGCTCAATCCACTGAGCCACACCAGCCAGGGTAAATTTATAAGTTCTTACTGACAACTTTTTTTGTTAAGTATTTATACTGTACATATGTTTTCAATCCCACAAGATATTATTTTAAACAGTCAATATTTATTGAGTTTGATCCACCTTTATACTTTGGGGCTCTGTATTCTTACTTTACTCCAATCATCTGGGATAATTTTCCTCCTGCCCTGTGAACCTTTAGTGCCCCCGTGAGTGTGGGCGGGCGGCTGAGACCTCTGGACAGCTCCCGGTGCTCGGGCTTCGTCTTCGTGTTCATTCCTGAAGGCTCAGTTGGCCTGATAGAGAAACCCTTGGAGACGCTCTCGCTTCCATCATTTCTTCGAAGACATCCTTTGAGTTCCATCCTGGCTCCACATAACCAGATTGTGTCTCTTCCGCTGGCTCCTTTTCAGATGTTCTCTTTGCCTTTATGTTTCACTGGTTTGGCAAGGAGTGCCCACGGGTTCTCAATCTGGAGTCTGTGGCTTGGTGTCTGCTGTCAATTTGGAAACACTTGGCCATTATTTCTTCAGGTACCACTTTGGCGTTACCCTCTCCTTTCCTCCTAGGGCTGTAGCTTCCCATCTGTTAGACTTTCACGCGGTGCCTCCTGTTTCTCTCATGTTCTTTTCTGATGCGGACACTGGCCAGCAGTGTCCGCAGTGTTGTGGCTGAGATGAGACAAATTCACACAGACCACCGAGTCCTGTGGAGAAAAACGGACGGCATGGCCACTCTCTCAAGGGGAGAGTGCACCGACCCCTGCCTGGACAGGCTTTCGTTGGCTTTCTCATAGCATACATCATTATACTTAGGTTTGCCTTAGGTAATTACGTTTTACAGATAACAACGGAAAGGATGTTACTGATTACTTCTTACAGATTAACAAGGAAAAAATGTTGCAAATGCAAGGGAATGATAAGAATAATTGGTCTGGTTATGCTTCAATCCCTGGGAGAATTAGCACAGACTTCAGGAAGTTACTTTAAAGATATGCAGTAAGCATTTGCTGCCTCAACTCAGGGTAAGGGAGTTTTAGGAAGAGCAAGTCACAAAGCAGGCTAGGTACAATGCAGGCCTGATTCAGCCATGGGAGAACCAATCTGTGGGGTTGGCGTCCTGCATGCCCCACGCGCTTGTGGGCTTTTCCATAGGGCTGAGCTACATTTGCCATTGCCAGGCAGATCAGTTCCCTATACTCTTCTGTACTTTCCACCTCATTTTCTCTTTCCGTGCTTCTGTCTGAGCATGCCCTGCAGAGCTGAAGTCTAGCTCATGAGCCTTCTTTTCTACTGTGTCTAATCTCCTGTGAAACCCTCTATGGAGCCGCTAGTTTACTTACTAGATGTTTTAGTTCTATTACTTCCCCTTGGTTCTTTTCTGTAAGTTCTAGTTTTCTGAAATGTTTCACGTTGATAGCTACAGGCCAAACATTTTAATCCCAGTTCAAACCCAATACTTGCAACACCTGTGTGTGTGTTCCTATTGTGTGGGTTTTGCTTTTTTTTTTTTTTACATTTCAAACTCTCATTTATTAAAGTATCTTCCCATCTTAAAAAAAGAAAAAGGCAGCTCCAAAGATAATCTTATCCCATTCTTTAAAAAGGAAACTGTTCCTTTCAATTTCACACCCACCCCATACCCCAATTTCAAAACATTTAATTGTCTCAGTCATGGACGTTTCCGAGCTGAGATTTTATATTTTGCTCCCATAGATTCTCGTGATCAGAACAGCCGTGCTTTCCTTACCGAAAGGAGTTTGCTCCTGCTGACGGCGGTGTGTCCCTGCCGGTGTTCTTCATCTTCATCTCTGCTTCGGGAGGCCCTTCCCCTGGTCCGCTCTGTCTTCATTAAATGCTGCTGCTACTGGCAGGGCGATTGGAGCGGAAGTGGGCACGGTTTCTTTGCTTGGTCCCAGGTTGATGGACAGGGCTGAGGCTTTCTCTGTCGTCTGACTGCTTGTGGCAAACCCAGACTCAGGGACCTTGGCAGGCTTCGTCAGGAGGTCTGCAGCTCCTTCTTCAGCTGATCGCTTCCCCAGCGCTGCGACTGGAACTTTCCCCTCCATTCCTTGAAGAAACAGTCTTAGTTTTTGCAGATTTTTCTGCTTCTCCTTCAGCTCCTCCGGCGACTCCAGTTCGCTGTGGCCTCTCCGGCCTCTCCGGCCTCTCCTCTCCCACCTTCCCATCTGCCGTTTTCCCTGCCAAGGCCTCCCTGTGGCCATGCCCAGGGCGTTACCTGTTTGGTTTTCTTTTATGGACTCCGTTTGGTGACAAGCCTAGTCTTTATTATTATTATTAATTATTAAATGCCAGGCATTGAAGAAATTACATAGCCTCTGGAGTGTTCTACCTCTTTCCAGAGAGGGTTCGGTTTTCCTCGGGCTGGCAGTGAGTGTTGGGACCGGTCAGGAAACGGGAGAAACCGAGGCTGCGTTCCGCCTGTGACACACCCTCCCTGGAGCGCACCCTGCAGGGGGCTCTGCTGGAACCCGTGCGCTGACCAAAGCCCGTCTTCCTCCGATGGCTCTGAACGCCATCTTTCCCTTCGGCATGCTGAGGTTGGCAGAGGCCAGCTCAACCTGCTGCGTCTTTCTTGGCCTCTCACCTCTGAGCACTCAGGAGGCAGCCAACATCTGGCGGGCAGAAGCTGCACAGGATGTCAGCCCCCTTCCCTCCAGTTTTCCTTTCCTGGGCTCTTCAGGCTGGGCTGCCCAGCGGGCCCCGCCCCCGGTGGTTCCTGGGTGCTCAGCATCCAGCCTGTGCATCCTGCTCTTGGAGCCAGATTCTGCCCTGAGGGGGAAGGGGGCTGGTCTCGCTGACTCTCTTCCTGGGATGTGGCCTTAGCTCCTCTACTGGCTCTCAGACCAATTTTGTTTTGTATTTTTCCCAGCCCAAAGCTGGACTGTTTCACAGTTGTTTCTGCAGGGGGCTGTCTGGATATATACGGCTGTCTCGCCGCTGGGAGCAGAAGTGACAACACGGTGCCTCGGTGCCTCCGACTGGGTGTCCTCCCCTCCTCGCAGACATCTCTCTCCTCTGAGCCCCTGCTGGGCTGGCCCCCCAGTGGCCCTCCCTTCAGCACTCACGTGGCCGCTGCATCGGCTCTGATATGACCGTGTCCCTGCTAGACCACAGCCACGCGAGCGCAGGCAGGGGTTACCTGTGGCGCAGGATGAGAAGGCTGGGCACCGCCCACCGA
This sequence comes from Micronycteris hirsuta, assembly GCA_004026765.1. Classification (NCBI taxonomy): domain Eukaryota; kingdom Metazoa; phylum Chordata; class Mammalia; order Chiroptera; family Phyllostomidae; genus Micronycteris; species Micronycteris hirsuta. The sequence goes on from PVJI01003181.1 coordinate 89,276, forward strand.
GAACTGAGCGCTCATGGTCCATGCAGAACACAGACCTGGAAACCAGCAGACGCAGGCATCGGGCAGAGAACTGAGTCTCGGGTTGCTTATGAAAGACCCCTGGGAGCCACACCTCCGGCACTCTGGCCAGGGGCCAGCTGTTCTGGGTTGCCCAGGCCCAAGGGGCCCATGGGTCCACCGGCGAGGAGAGTGTGCGCTGGCGTCTGCGCAGCTGCGTGCACACGGCCCACATGGCCACGGGCAGCGGAGCGCCTCTGAAGAAAGCCGTGGTGAAGCCGCCAGATGAAAACGGGCCCAACGCCTGTGTTATTGGGAGAGTCGTCGCTGCCATTTGTTCGTTTCTTCTGTATATGCCAGTCACTCGGCTCCCGTCACCTTGTCTGCGCCTCCCACCTATTGACAAAATGGTTAGCTCGGCTTTAATGTAAGGAGAACAGGCACAGCGGGTTCAACGGTCGCACGGGTTTCAAGCGGTAGAGCTGGGAGTGGAACCTGGACAGCTGGATGCGAGCCCCCGGGAGGCCCCCGGGCTGCGCCGCCTCCAGGCACCTGCGGAAGGCTCCGGAGTCCTCCTACCCGGAGCCATGTTGCGGCGAAGGTCGCTGTGTTCAGTTTGTGGGCCCGACCTGTCCAGTTCACACAGCCCCTCCATGTCTCTGGCCCCGCCCTCTCTTCCAGCCCCCGCTGCACTGTGGTCCCAGGGAGTCACCCAAAGTGCCCTGGTCAGTGGCACCTGGAGTGGGATCACTCTGGACTTCTCGAGGCCTTCGGGGCCAAGCTCATCCCTAGTCCCCTTATGACTGTCACCACTCACAGCGACATGCATGCACACGTGTACATGCCCATCAGTGGGCACACATGCATGCGGACACATACGTGCACGCACACACACACAGCCACACATGGACACACTTGTCTCTCCCACCAGTGATGCACCTGCTGCTCCCAGAGTGTCACCTGCATCCCCACCCTCTGCCTGCCTCTGGGCTCCCCTCCCGCCCACTCCCGATCACTGGGTTCCCACCCAGCCCAGCTCAGGAGCCTGCACAGCATCCCCTGCATGCCCGCTCCCCTCTGCCTCACTAGGGTCACCCTGATGGGGCCCTGGGTGCCAGGGGCTGGGGAGACCGTCCTCTGCAAGGAGGTGGCTATGGCCCAGCTCCAAAGATGGTTGCCTGGGGCCCCTGAGAGGTTGTGCTGACCCCACTGACCTCTTGTGTTTGCCTTTCACCCCTCCCCCCTGCACTACAAAGCAGAGCCTAGAGGCTCTCCTCAGACGGTTCAGCAGGAAGCTAGAAAGAGCCTGTCTGTGCCACTTCTCAAGGGGCAGCTCCAGCCCTGGGCAGCCAATGGAAATCCGAATTGGCTCGAAGAACAATCTATGGGACACCTCCTTCAGCAAGCCCCCCGGGACTCCCCCGTGGCTCAGTCTGGTGCGCAGTGGTCTTCTCATATGGGGTCGGGTCTTTCCTCACGGCGAGAAGCCCATGCTGTCTCTGCGGAGAATCAGCGTGCCTGTCTGTCACCTGTAACCAAACACATGCTCCCGGGGCAGGGCCCACCCTGTGCGCCCCCTCACTCCTCGGTGGAGTACCTGGCAGGGTGTGGAAGGGACTGCAGAGGACTGGGCTCCTGGGGCTCCTAGTGCACCGGTCCTGGTCCTGGCCGCCTCGCCCTCGCGCTGGGTGACCCCTTTAAGCCGCTGGTCCTTCCTCTATAAAACAATAGCAGCACCCGCCTCCTCAGCGTCATGACGCACAGATGCGGCCATCGGGGTGGAAGAGAGAGGAAAGCGCTGCCGCATAGCTGGAAACTGCTGATGTCCACGTTGGCGAGGGGCGGGGACGCAGGGCCTTGCTGTCCACCCTGCGCCACAAGCAGCCGCACACGCACACGCGTGCCACGTGCGCAGGTGCACGCCCGCAGAGCCGTGAGCGCATCTCTTGGGCCAAAGCAACTTGAACTTGCCTTGGAAGCTGCCCAAACCAACCTTAACCACAGATAGTTCACACTTGATGACATGGTGCTGATGTGAGAACTAGCCGGCTTCTCCGGCTGTTTTCTTTGGGCCAAAAGTCTTGTCATCACATGATATATTCGAGTTGGGAACCCTGCCCCCCGGCCCCAGGGGCACGGGGAAGCCTTTCTGTAGCTTCACAAGCGAGGGAGCTGGAAATCCCACAACCGTCCAGCCGGCTGTCTAATGGGGTGTGGGCGCAGTCAAGCCGTCCCCGCGTCTGCAGTCTGGAGCAAGCGGGGGATCCGCCCCACCTCTCAGACGGGCTCAGCCACCGTCTGGCTGGCTGGCTGGCTGGCTCTCCCTGTTTCTCCCTCTCTTTTTGTCCCTCTCCGTCTCTCTATCTTATCTCTGCCTATCACTCACTGGGCCTCACTGTCTCTCTGTGTTTCTGTCCATCTGTGCCCGTCTCTCTCCATCTCTGTCCCCATCTGTCCCCAGCAACCCTACCCTGGGCATACACGTGGAAGTATTGCAGGCAGAGTCTCAAAGCTCCTTGCGTGCCCACGTTCCCAGTGGCAGCAGTCACCACAGCCAAAAATCAGAAGGAGCCCCAGGGCCCACGGCCCGGTGGCCGGGCAAACACCGGAGGTGTGGCCTTTCGAAGGACACTACTCTGCCTTAAACACAAGGGCCATTCTGACACCTGCCGCCACCTGGAAGAATCCCAGGACACGACTTGAAGTGAGGTAAGCCAGTCTCAAAAGGACAAATACTGCATCAGTCCGTGTTCACCAGGCACCAAAAGTCGTCGAGGTCATAGAGAAAGGAAGAACTCAGTGGGCCAGGGGCCAGGGGAGCGAAGGGGAAGTTGGTGTTTCACGGGGACACCTTCCATTTGGGAAGATAAGGAAATTCTGGAAATGGAAGGTGGCGATGTTCACACACCAACTTGAATGTCTTTTGTGCGACTGAGCTGTGCCCTCAGAAGGGTTGCGGTGGTAAGTTCTGTTACTGGTGTTTTACTGCGGTTATACCAATTGTTTGAGGATCTCAGTGTCTGTGGTGAGGAGTGATTCTGGACGGTTCAGAGACTCAGAGCCCACCACCACACCCCTGTCTTGAGGGCAGGAACTGAGTTGCAGCTGTCTCAGGGCTTTGGTATTTGTTGACCGACTGACTGACTGACCGATGGCTTCCACAGAGACTCTGTGCTGACTCTGGCCCAGGGCCCTGGGACAGTCCAGACCCAGCCACTGGCAGGGGCCAGGCAGCTCCGGAACCGGACCCCGCCAAGGAGGAAGTGCCAGACAATAGCCCAACAAGCGAGTCCGGACAAGGCGGGTTCCTTCGCAGAGAACTGATACCTGGTGGGGGAGGGGGCTGGCTGGGAAGGAGCAGACGGGGGAAGGGAGTCCTGGACACCCAGCCCCAGGCCCTGGGCACCAAAGGCCATGCAGGCGGCCCCTCCCCAGGTCTCTAAGGCCCTGGAGCCTGGAGGTCAGAGTCACCACGTTAGGGTCGGAAAACATGCACTTCAGCTTCCCATTCTCGGGCTGTGCCAGCGTGAGCCCTGGGGCCGTGTGTCCCTCTCTGGAAAGGGGGCTATGCATCATGCAGGTGTCACCGAGCATCACCCCTGGCCCTGGCCCAGGATCCCTGCCTCATCGCTGTCCTGAATAAAACAGACAAGTCTGAATCATCGGGACCCCAATGTGGGTGGTCGAGCTGCCCATTAGTGTCGCCCTCTGCCCCCTGCCCTCTTGTCCTGGGTCACTAGGAAATTGAGTCAGCAGGCAGATAAAGACCAAATGCCGGCGCTGGGACTGGAAAGTGGAAATGAGAAGCCGCTGTAGAAGTTCTGACTCAGAACCAGATGGGCTCTTGCTCAGCCCCCACCTGCAAGGTAGCCACCCAGGAAGGAGTCAGGCAGAACCGTCCCGGGGGTGGGGGTGCTGCCAGGCGGCTGCTGCTCTAGAGAGGGGAGCACAGGTGCTCCGACTGCAGGTGGGGGACCCAGGGGAGGTCAGGGCAGAGAGGAGCAAGCCCAAGCTCACACCCATGCAGGGATGTCACCAGGAGCTGGTGACCGTGTGTGTGGCCACAGTCCCTCCATGGTGGAGGCTCAGGAGGGGGTGCCTTCCTGCCCCCCTTCACTCCAGTTAGGGGGTCCTCCCAAGAGAGGATGCCCAGGAGGAGGCTGTCAGCCTCTGGTTGGAGAGGAGTCAGGAGTGGGGAGGGTGATGGGAGCCAGGGAGAGAGGAGAAAGGAGGGAGTAGCCGGGATTTAGTCCGAGAGAGAGAGAGAGAGAGAGAGAGAGAGAGAGAGAGAGAGAGCGAGCGCGCGCGCGAGCGCACGAGCCGAGAGCTGGTTGCGGGTGGGGCGGACCAGGGTGCCACACAGCTGCGGTGTGGGGGGCGGCGGGGTAAGATGCAGTCCCTCCCCCCCCCCCCCCCCCCCCCCCCCCCCCCCCCCCCCCCCCCCCGCCGCGCACCCCCGCCCTCCGAGGAGCCGGTAGTCTCGCTGCTCAGACAGAGAAATGAGGGCCTCCCTGCACAGGCAGACACGTGGTTGGCGGGCCCTGGGGCTAGCTCTCTCCTCTGGGGCGGGGGCCGCTGTGGGGTGGGGTTGAGCCCCTTCACCCCACCCCCCACTGCAGGCAGCCTCCTGGCCCCTGCTTCTCCGTCTCACTTCTTCTCCATCCGCCCCATGTGTGGGGTGGGGTCAGATCACTGTCCCCACGTGTGGTGGGCAGGATTGTGTCTCCCAGAAGACATGTTCTCTCCTGACCCCCATTCCTGTGAATGCAACCTTATTTGGAAAAAGTCTTTGCGGATGTAAGTCCTCCATCTTGAGGGAGATCCTCCTGGATTTAGGAGGAGACTTAAATACAGGGATAGGTGTCCTTACAAGAAGAGGAGGGGCCGGGGAGAGGCCCCATGACCAGGGAGCCACCAGAGGCTGGGAGGTCGGAGCCCTCCCTAGAGCCCCCTGAGGGCATGAGGTCCTGAGACCCCCGGGTTTGAATTTCTATACTCCAGGACTGAGGGAGGATGACTTCCTGTCATTTTATCAACACATCACCAGCTAGCAGTCATTGGAAAGTAATACATTTTCCACAGGACAGCAGGGCCCCTCCAAGGTCACCAGCCTGCAAGCCAGTGACAGAAGCACAGTTCCCCTGGACCCCGCACGCAGCCACTGGGCCCGGCTTGGGAAGTAGAAGGAGGGAGAGCCACAAAAGCCACACTGACCCCGTTCGCCCTGGAGGGCAGAGGCTGACTCAGCCCAGGCTGCCGGGTCCAGGAGGCGCTGCAGACCTGTGCTCTCAAGGGGAAGCTGCCCGGGCGAAAGTGCCTCTGTGGTTGCGGTTGCTGCGGGGAGGAAGTGGGAAAACTACAAGCAGCTGTCCAGCACCCAGCGCCCAGGCATCTCGGCAGCTTTGCACCTAAACCCACAGCTTGGCTTTTCCAGCAGCATGATGAGAACTTGCCATGGTTCCAAGGACCCCTCAGCCCCCCATGGGCACAGCTCCCTTTGAAGTGCCGAACCTGCTTCCGTGTCCCTTTTCTTAAAGAGCCCCTCAGTCCCCAAACTATAGAAGCATCCGAGCCCACAAAGTCTGGTCCTTCCCTGCCAATGCCAGGGTGCCACATGCAGCACACTGCTCGCCCCCTGTCCCCGACTCCACCCCCAGCCAGCCAGCCTCCCTGCATCCAACCACCTGCACTGCCGAGTCCCGCCACGGGGACATTACCCCCTCCCCCCCGCTCCTCAGTGCCAATACCGATAGGTGGGGGGAAAGGATGGAAAAATAAGACATGATTGAACTAGCCACAGCATGAAGGCGTGAGGAAAGAGAGGGGCTCTCCCTGGTCGTCGCCATGGCCCACCCGGGAGATGACTCCTGTCGGGGTTTTTGAGGCTGAGTGGGAGTTCTCCAGAAGACCAGGGAGAGCCCAGTTTAGGCAGAGGGGACAGCCAGCCGGGCCTGCAGGGACTGGAAGGGGAAGGCAGAGGGCAGGGCCTGGGCCAGGCAGGGGCAGGGAGGCAGGTGTGAGGGCCTCAGGGGTGGAGGTGGGGGTGGCTGCCTCCTGCAGCTGCCAAGACCAAGTCCCACCAACTGGGCGGCTTCAAACAACAGAACTGCGCAGTCTCAGAGTTTCGGAGGCCGGAGCTCAGGGGTGGGCTGGCTGCTTCCTCTGCAGCCTCCAGCTGAGAGTCCTCCCTGCCTCTGCAGCATCTGGCGGCCCTGCGGCCGTCCTCGGTGTTCCTTGGCTGGGTCATTCCCGTCTCTGCCTCCGCTGTTACGTGACATTCTTCTGTGTGTCCCTGTCTCTCCTCTTCTCATGGGGACGCCTGTCATGTTAGATTAGGGCCTACCCTAGTCACAGATTCCACCTGCAGGCCATTTTCAAGTCCTGTTCACAGGTGCCTGGGCTGTGGGCTTCAGCAGACCTTTCCGGGGGGACGCAGTTCCACCCACAACAGGGAGGAAGAACCAGTAGGACTTGCTGCTGATCAGGTGGGTGCTGTGGGCTGAACTGTGTCCCCCCAAGTTCATGTGTTGAAGCCCTAATCCTCCTCCCCCCGCCCACCCCACTGCCAGTGACCGTATTGGAGATGGGGCCTGGAAGGAGGCGAGAAAGCTTGAGTGAGGTTATCAGGGTCAAGCTGTAACGCAGTAGACTGGTGTCACCGCAAGAAAAGGAAGGGCGCCAGAGTCCCTCTCCCCCCCCCCCCCCCCCCCCCCCCCCGCCGGCCATGTGAGCTCACGGGAAGGTGGCCGTGGACGAGCCCGGAAGAGGGCTCTCACCAGGAACTCAACCCTGCCAACACCTCGGCTTTGAACTTCCCAGCCTCCAAAACCATGAAAAATAAATTTCTGTTGTTTAAGCTGCCCAGTCTGTGGTCCTTGGTCACGGCAGTCTAAGCTAAGACAACGGGGCTGGTCGGCAGCCAGGAGATGAGGCATCCCCGGGTGGGAGGAAGCTCGGACCCACACGTGGCGTGGCGGGCAGGATGGCCCGGCCTGCCAGGAGCTGAGGTTTCCCAGGGCCCCCAGGTGCTCCAGGGCAGGAGGGAGTGAGGGGGAGGCAGAAAGAAGGTCCAGGCCCCCAGGTACAGCGGTGAGCCTGTCTCCGACAGGACGTGGGGAGACGAGTGAGGCGGCCTGAAGGGGCAGGGCAGGCCCCAGAGCGGTGCAATTAGAAGGGAGTCAGGAACCCCTGGAGGCAGGTCTCCGACCTGCACACACAGCAACAGCTACCGAGGGCGTCTGGACCAGCCGTGGATGTAAGAAATGTCCAAACCTGTAGAGGCTTTTTAGGAATTTATGTGAGCCAAAACTGAGGACATGGCCAGGAAGCAAGATCTCAAATGCCTTTGAGAATGACGGTTTTGCAGTTTCTTTCATGCATTTGAAATTAAGGAGGGGACGTAAGGAAGAAGGCGTGGAGTGGGAGGCAGTCGCAGGAGCAGAGGTAGGATTGCAGGGAGGAGGGGGGAGTTAACACCTTATCTCAAAGGTGTGTTCACCCAGATGCCTGAGAACAAGGGGCAAAGATAAGCCTTTTGCTAAGGAGGCTCTGTGCCAGGACCTGCCCAGGCAGGGATTTATGATCTGCTTACCCTTGAACTTACTTCCCGGAGAACCCCTCTCTCACCCACACAGGGCATCAGGCAGGCTGCCTTGCCCTGCTAGCGAATTGAAGGTTGAGGATTCACTCTGTGGAGCAAGGCAGACCTGCTTCCTTCCTTCCTTCCTTCCTTCCTTCCTCCTTCTACCATCTGGGTGGCCCCAGCATCTCTTAGCGTGCCTTCCCGTCTTCAGAAATATCGGCGGCGAGCCTGCTCCCGAGTGTGTTGCCCAGAGTAAATGAGATAATACACAGGGAAGGCCCAGCACAGTGGCTAGCAGATGTTCAATATTCCGTCTGAAAACTATCATGATTGTTATAACCCATGGCAAGCCTGTGGAAACCCCAACCCCAGAGGGTTAAATTGATGGGCCGGGGGGGGGGGGCGGCGGGGGGAGGCCTTTGATCCAAATATGCACAGGTATTGGTCTCTAAAGCAAGTAGGCTTTTTGATGGGCTCAAGAATGGAATCATGGATATAATCTAATGGGACCATTTTGTATGTGGAGAATCCCTCCCCTTGGGGGTGATCTAAGGTGCGTGGTCCACCTTGCCTGTCGGCTCACACCTCCGCCCTGTTGCTTCCTCGTCCAGTCACTTTGGGTCGGAAGTGCACCTATTGGAAGGGGTTTCACGTGCAGCCACTATTTACTCCTGCACCACTGCAATGTCAGCCGTGCTGTGCGCAAAACCGGGTGGAGAGGAGCGGTACCTGGAGGGTGTGGCCTCTCGGGTGGGCGGAGCTCTGGGTTGGTGAATTGCATTCTTGCTTCCTTGCTGTTGTTGCAGAGTGGCCGTTGCCATGGCGTTTGGGTGCGTGGGAGTCCACAGTGCGCTCGCCCAGAGCCTGGGAGTAAGGTGCGGGGCACGAGCAGAGAGAAAGCAGGGGGTCGTGGAGTGCAGGAGGGAGCCGATCCGGGCAGCTGCACCGTGTTAACAGCGGCTGGGGAACAGGGAAGAGGCAGGGGAGCCCATGGGCTGGGCATGGGCGGTGCTAGGTGTGCCTGGCCTCTGTGGCTTGAGCCAGCGGGGCGGGCGGAAGCCCTCTACTGGCTTGCGGGGCTCCCCACCGCCCCCTGCCAGCTCCCCCTACAGCAGTCTGGGTTCCGTGGCTCACACATGGTATGTCGCCTCCGTTCAGTAATGCCTTCAATGGCTTCCTATTACCTTCGAAATAGATTCCAAATTCCCGCCTGTGGCCATCACTACACATACACGTGCAACACACACAAAACTGTGACCCGCACCGTCCAGTCCCAGAGGGCGCCGAGGCCAGAGAGCGCAGCCCAGCGTCCACAGGCATTTCCAAGCCGCCAGGTCCTTCTCCTGTACTTGTCATACACCAGAAAGGGGGCACGCAGTTCACAGACCAGCTTCTGAGAGCCCCGCCCCCATGCACTGCCCGCCCCCACAGAGAGGCGGCGCCCTGCCTGGACCCTCCTTCTCCTTCCACCTGACTAGTGCAACCTGCGAGAGTCCACCTGGTCAGGGAAGGCCCCGCTCCGAGGGCACAGAAGCAGAACAGAGCACACGCAGAGGTGGAACTGTCCCTCATAGGGGGGACACGCTGTGGGGGAAGCACACCAGACGCCAATGATTCTGCTTCTGTTGCCCCTGAGCCTCCATATCCTTATGTTGCCGTGGCAGCCACTATTGCGAACTTTCTAGCCACTTGCTGTCCTGAAGTCCCCGGACATAAATGCAGCCCAGGAACTCATGCTGCTGACCTGACACCGTGCCTCTCCTAAACAGCGGGCACTGGTCGTCCACCTGCCTGCGACACCCAGTGTCCTCGCAGAGTTTTGCGAGGCTGGCTCACTCCACCAGCTGGTGTTTGCTCAGAAGTCATCTTTCCCAAGGCCTTGCCTGACTCCCGTCTCCTGCCCCCAGCCCCTCGCCAT
>PVJI01003181.1:98872-129057 GCA_004026765.1 Micronycteris hirsuta
ACCCGGGGATTGAACCGGGGACCTTTTGCTCTACAGTACAACGCCCTGCCCACTGAGCCACACTGGTCAGGGCGGCATCTGTATTTTAAAGTATCTCTATATGCTGCCCTGAGCTACCAGTTCTTAACCAATCAATCATCCTTTCATCCCCTCCCCGGAGCTTCCTCTGGGCTTCTCCCACTGGGGTGGCCCCAGGAGGAAACACTTCTTAGAAAAAAGGCAGGTTTTCCTGAAAGCATCAACCTCACTCTGTCCCTCAGGGTCGTCTTCTGAAAGACTTTTAGAAAATACAACATAATCCTCTTAGGCAGCACCTTTCCCACAGAACCTCAGAGATGGTATGCAACTTCAAGGAGATGGCGTGCTGCAGCGAAGCCGCCTCGGCCTCCGCTCCCGGCCGCCTGGCATGGTTTGGTAGCTAGCCAGAAAAGTGAAATCCGGGCGTCTGTGGCTATTGGGCAAGGCCCTTCAGTCTGGCCCTGTCCTCCTCCAGCCTCAGCGGCTTGTCCATGACTCCCAGTCTCCCATCCCGCTCCACCCAACACCCAGGTTCCAGAACAAGCTTCGGAATCTTAGCACGTGCTGTTGCTCCAGCCTAGGGCGCCTTTCCTGGCCTGGCCCAGCCCTGCCCTTCCTGAAAGCGTCCTTCTGCCTGTGGAGCTAGGGGTCGCTGGCTCCCAGCAGAGGCTGAGGATGTGCCACCTGGTCTCCATGCCAAGCCGTTGCCCTGCGGAGAGGCAGAGGGGCCCTGGAGAGCCGCCCCCTTGAGCTGGGGACCACACAGAACAGCATTTAAGGGATGACTCCTCTGTGCTGCCCCAGCCACAAAGGGCCAGCTGCGTGACTGGCAGGGGTCAAGGCAAAATGGGAGCGTGACACTCCAGCCAGGGATGAGAAGCCCGTCTCCCCTTCCCGTGGGCCACCCCCAGCCACAGTGGAGGACAGTCCCCAGCGGATGCTTGGGTCGGGGGTGCGTGGTTCTGCCAGCCAAGGCTGGGGCAGCCTCTACCATGCCCCGCCAGTGGTCCCAGGGTGGGAGCAGGAAGGGTGAGGTGGATGGGACCCAGGGCACTGGGAGGCAGGGAGGCCCAGAGGCGATGGGGGCCCAGAGCCAAGACTCCAAGTTCCAGGCCTTCACTTACCAAACACAGATTCAAAGATAAAAAGATTAAGAGTTTTGAGATGGTGACCGGAGGGCATTGTGCTGAAGTCATCAGTCCTCCTTCTAAGCATGGGCTCTCTGTGACCTCACCAGTCACGTGTCCAGCAAGCCAGCCCTCCAGTTTCCTCTGGCCTTGCCTTCTAGAGAGGCTGGACCTGGGCCTGGGCCTGGCAGCCTGCCTCTTTTGGCCATGACCCTGACCACCCGTCGGGGTGGTAGCCACTGGCCAGGCCCCACCTGGTCACCAGAGGTCTCACAGTGGTCTCCTGAGGGCTCATCCAGCACATTCTGGGCAGCCAGCATTTTCTTGAATTCAAATGACCAGGGAGACTGCAGCCCTGGTGGAAATATTCCACTCCCCCCCGATCCCCCCCCACCAGTCTGACTGGATTCCACACACCCCCCTCCACCCTCCAGCTCCTCCACACCCGAAGGAACAGCTTGTGGCCACAATGACGGGCACTCCAGATCGAGAGCTGCTGCCACGTGCCAGCAGGCCCTTCAACCCAGGTGGAGAAACTGGGGTTCAGGGGTTCAAGGCCACAAAGCTGGTGACTGGCAGAGCTGGGCCTCCCCAAAACTGTCAGATCTGCAAAGTCGCATCCCACCTAGCAGCCTCTGGGCAACCCCCTCTAGTTTTCAAGGCTACAGCCCCACTTCTCTCCCCCTCCCCCTGCTATTTGCCCCTGTTGTGTGGTAATGCAGGGCCGGCTGCCTGCCACTGTGGAAGCCAGTGCTCGACAGGCGGGTGCTGGTGTACGGGGAAGGCTTTATTTTCGGGTGCCGGCAACCTGGAAGATGGGAACTCCGGTCTCAAAGCCCGTCTCCACCTCCTGGGGGAGGCAGAGGCTTTACCAGGAGGGAGAGGGAAACAGGACCAAGAGCTCAAGGGAGGAGTCGATTCTGATAAAGCAAGTGGTGGTCCCTGGGTTAGTCATCCTAGATGCACATCCTCCTGGCTCCCAGGGTTGAAGGTCAGCAAACCTCCCGGAGCTGGGATGCCTGCAGGTCCCAGTCTGTATCTTTTTAAGTTAGTTCCTAGGATTCTTATACCAGCACACTGTGTATCTATAAGCTGTGTATCCGTCAGCATCAGCATCACAGAAACTATGTCAAGAGATCGGTGGGGTGGGTTCCTGTTCCCCAGCGTCCCCCCATCACACGCTCACTGCGTTTACATCAGCTGTGGAGGAGGAAGCGTGTATGAGCCGCGAGCAGCTCCTCTGCTCCCGTGTGCACTCGGGCGTCCTCCTTCAGGGCGGGTGGTGGCCCCAGGGCCCGCCTGCCTTTGGTTTGCTGCTCCATTTCCCCTTCCCTCTCTTGGTATGTTTCCACGTGTTTATTAAATTTGTTTGTGATGGCCTGTGTATTGTGATGTCCAGTTAGTGGTTTCCACCGGCTGGCATACAGTCCGGCAGGGAACCCTCCCCCCACACCCTTTCTACGCCTCACCCATCTGCTGCTCAGCTCCCCGACCCACCCTGATGGGAGGGTCTGCCAGGCCCTGGGCTTGGGAAGCACACATTCTTTATCTATTTCCTCCCAGCCAAGGCTTGGTCTTAAAATAGGAATACGAGACGAATATATTTGCAGGTCAAAATGCTCTGTGGAAGGAATGAATGTCACAGCACGTGTTGATGGAGGCTAGGAATCCTGTAGCGATGGTCAAGAGCAGGGCCCAGGAGCTGGGCCCCCGAGCTCAAACCCTGGCTCAGCCACTCAGGGATCCTGGGCCGGTGACCTGCTAGCAGCATCCTAACCTTCAAAGTTGGGGGAGTGGCAGCTACTCCTGCTTCAGGCTGTGAAGGGGTTTCAGTAGGTTAAGACTGGCAAATGTTTAGAATAGGGTTTAGCACTTATATGTGCTCTACAGGCATTTGCTAAATAAATGAGACTTCCCTCCTGAGTTCTAGACCAGATGAGAAAGTCCCTGCAGACCCGAATAGCGGCACTATTGTGGGCAAGGCTGAACGTGCGCGGAAGGCACGCTGTACAGCCACTATCAGATATCCCAGCAAGAATTCAACTTGCTCCCACCCCAGGCATGCCAGGGCCTGTCCCACAATCTCCCTGTGTCCACCCCTCACCCTCCACCTAGGCTGTGACCAGCAGACAGGGCGGTCCGGACAGGGAAGGGGGTGGAACGGAGCCTGCTCAGTGGCAACTGCTTGTCTCTTGCTTCCCACTCAGACAGGAACAGATACAGAAGCCACAGCTCCTGTCCAGCTCCTGCTTTCAAACGCCCAGATGGAGGTGGGGGGGCGGGGGGGTCAGTGGGGAGCATTTCTATCCACCAAGGACCACCAACGGGCAGCCTGCTGGGAGGGGAAGGCATCCATGGGGGTACATTGAGCTTAATGTGCCTGTTGGACCCCAGTCTGGAACTCTGGGCAGAGGCCTGGCCTGAGGTCTAGCTTTGGGGTTCACGGTTGAAGGGTGACAGTGGAGAGAGAATGGGTGAGAATTCTCAGGGGAGCAGGAACCAGGGAGTGGAGGGAGAGGATCGGGGCCTAGAGCCACGTCCCCAGGAATGCCCCCCCCCCCCACTGTCCCCAAAGCCCTTCCTCTCCCCAGTGGGCACCTCCCCTGCCCATAGGCAGGCCTTGGCCACTGCTGGCCCCTGTCAACACAAGAGGCAGCTGGAGTCCAAGTGACTTCTGCTTCTCTGTCCTTCCACAGCACCCGGGCTAGCGTCTCACACACAGTAGGTGCTCAATGAATCCCTGTAGCTGGATTTATCAATGGGAAGGGGGACAGCTGGATGCAGAAGGCGATTCCGGCATGCCAGATCTCACTCGTCCTCAAGTTGGCATCCACAGAGGTGCACCAGGTCACCCTGAAACACAGTTCCTCCTTTCTGACCCTTCAAGGCAAACGACTGTGTGTATCTGAACAAGAACCCTTGGCTTGGCATGTTGGCGAACAGAAAGGCCACCTAGGACGACACATCCCTCCAGCTCTCAAATTCGAGGTTCTCTTGAGAAATACAAGCCAATGTGCGTGTTTAAATCCAGGCCTACACCCGCATCAAAGGGGACGGGCTGGGGGGGGCGGTGGCAGGTGCACGCTGCTCCACTCGCTAGATTTAAAGCACAGTCTTTCCCCACTGTCCCTCTTTTGCAGACGCCTTGCCCTGCCACGCCCCTAATTCAGGGTCCTTTGTCACAGATGCCCTGGTCACGGCTGCCTTTCAGGGCCTGCTTTGCAGAGACTGGCTTTGGGGCTCTGGCTAATCTGCATAAAAGCTCAGCTGGTCCAAACACCAAGTGCCTTGCCATTTGTTTGTCCTCGAAATCTGCCTGCTGCCACAGTCAGTCTGCTGGAGGTGTGGGGATTTTCCTAAAGCGCTGTCTCAAAGCAGGAAAATGATTTATTTATTGACAACTCACTGCCAGCCTTGTAATTTGTGCAAGAGCCAGGCTCTGTCCCTGCCCTTGGAGAGCTCCTGGCGGGGACCACGAATAGCCTGTGGCAGACTAAATGTCACCCTTTTGTGAGTTCACAGGATTTCAGAACTAGAGGGGCCACCTGGGAGCTTCCCCTAAGTCCTCAGGCCTTCAACAGCCCCAGAGCACGAGGCTGCGGAGGGTGGCGTGACCGAGGCAGCTCTGGACCCTCGTGCCTCTTTCCCATGCGGCAGGTGAGAACCCGTGTTGACTTTCCACCAGGAGCCAGAGGGCTGCTCTCCTGTCAGGGCTGGCCAAGGTCCCAGCATTTTTCCTGTCCCCAAGGCACAGGTGGTATTTCCAGCCGGCTGAGTCACTGGGGATTTTTCCAGGTAGAGATGGTGATTACCAGCCCAGGTAAGCCTGGAGTTCCTTAATCCCTTGTGGAGGCGGGTCTGGGCTGCCTGTTTAGAAGTATATTTCTCTGTATATGTGCGTGCCCGAAGGCCATTTGTAGAAGATGCGGAGACCTGGACCCTCCAGATGCATTACAAACTATGGCCAAGTATTAAAGTGAGCAAGGCGTCCACTGACTTTTGTGCCCTGCCACCCACAGAGGTTTCAGGTGCATCCTCACAGACAAGCGTCTCCGCTGGGGACGTGCTCCCTGAGCAAGATGCTAGCCCTTTCCTGCGCATGTATTGTTTGCCCCTCATAACCGCCCTGTGGGGCGCGCAGGACGATGATCTCCGTGGTCAGGACAGAGCAACTCAGCTTTAGGAGCTCAAGTCACTCGGTTTCTTATTCCAAGGAGTTTATTGTTTAGGCGAGTCAAGAAATAGAAAAGAAAATCAAGGGTCCAAGGTGACACACTCTACACAATCACGGGGAGAAGCAAGTAATTCGGGAGACCTTCATTCAGTCATTCAACAAACACTGGATTCAGCACCAAGTGATCCCCATTCTTGGTTGGGGTGTGCCCAGGGCGCCTGTTGCCCACACGCCACTAGTGCTAATTTGCTGATGCCCCAGGTGAGTCCATGACTTGTCCGGGCCTCAGTTTCCCTTCAGGGCGACCACACCGGTCACTTGTCAGCAAGATGGCAAGTGAGAATGCTGAGGGGCCTTCTGTAGTGTGAGCTTCCCGGGGGTGAGGATAGTCCTTTCTCCTTGCGAACACCTCCCACACTGTTACCCACTGGGAGAGACAAGTACGGAAATGAGCAGTTGTAGAAACTTCCACAGAAACGTGACAGAGGTGTTTTATCTCCTTCAGATCCAATAATGAAAAAGAAGGGCTTGTATTTTGTACAACTGTTTTTTTTTAAGTTTTTAAAAATATATTATTTTATTTATTTTTAGAGAGAAAGGAATGGAGGAAAAAAGAGAGGGAGAGAAACATCCATGTGTTTGCCTCTCGCGTGCCCCCCACTGGGGACCCTGCCCAGGCATGTGCCCCTGACTGGGAATTGAACCAGTCACCTTTTGGTTTGCAGGCCGGCACTCAATCTGCTGAGCCACACCAGCCAGGGTGTGACTTTGGTTTTTAAAGATGTTATTCTTTCTACTAATTTATTTTTATGGCTCTTGACAAAAGTATCAGTCCACCCCAGTTCAAAGGAAGAGGAGCTGGCCCCTCCCCGCAGGCGGTTTGGGAAGCGCAGCTCCGGATCCCTGGGAGTCAGGCCAAGTTCAGAGCACGAGGACATTGAGACTGTGGACATGGAGATCGGGAGAGACAAAGCTGAGGAGAGGGGAGAAACAGGAAGTCTTCGAAATGGCGATTTGCTTATGTTCAGAAACAGTGACAGCGAGCAGCCCTCTGGGCTGAACGTGCCCCACGATGTTCACAAGTGAAATTTCGGGTGGGTAATAAAACCCGCACAGACAATCCAGCTGGCCTGTGAGCCCAGAAGTGCTCTTCCTGAGGGGTCAGGAGCCCTTAGTGGTCGCAGCCTATCTCGTCTTTACGCCGGCCAGAATTTGAAGGAGGGACTCTGCCTTCTGGTCCCTCATACTGTCCCATCTTTGTCCTGCTCCCTCGTTGGGTATTCTTTCCTAGGGGTACCCCCTGTCCCCTTCCCTTCTGCTCTTGCAGCTTGCTTATCCCTTTCTCCCCATTTTACAGATGAGGAAGCTGAGGCTCTGAGGCCGGATGGCCTGCTTTGGACCACTGGGCTATCACATGGCAGAGCTGGGATTTGAACCCAGGTGCTCCCAGCTCCCTCTTTCCTGACCCGTCTCTGATTCTTGACACTCGAGGGCCAGCATCCCAGGGGCGGTGACAGGTGTATGGCTCCTGGGGCATATCTTACTGAACCTTGAAGTGTCTCCTGGGTCTCCCTTTCTCTAGGCAGATCAGTGCCTTTGCAGGGACGGTAACACAGGCCTGTCTCCTCGGGGACATCAGCCCTCCTTCCTGGGATCCACCCCCTGGCCTTAAACGTGTGTTTCTGCTCCCTCCCCCTGCACCCTCCACGAGAGGTTCCTGCCCACCAACCCAGGGAGGCGGGGGCCTTTCTGAGGGAGAGCTGCTCCCAGGGTGCACAGCTGCTTTGCCAACAAGCAGGAAGCCCTTCCTGAAAGCTTCCCACACAAGGTCAGCGCTTGGCCCATCTGGCGCAGTGCAGGAAGGAGACAGCCAAATGGCGTTCTGTTTTGTTTTTCTGTGTGGGGTTGAGTGCTGTGCACAGGAGTGGGGGAGCACGGGCGTGCAGCCGGACGGATTTCGGCTTGGAACCCCAGCTCCGCTCTCCGTCTCACTGCTTCTGTTCTTCTGAGCCACGGTTTTCACCTCAATGAGACGGGACGGGGACAACAGTGTCCATGTTGCAGGGTGGCTGTGAGGTGTGGAGATAGTATGTACAGAACCTGACCCAGGGAGCCCCAGGGAAATCAGCCTTTGCTAACACTATGCCCTGGTGGTTCTCGGCCGGCAGGGTCAGCAGCGATCCATACGGTGATGCTGTAGCTGGTCCATAACGTGCGTGCTACACCGGCACACTGCTGAGTGTTTTACAGCGCAGTTCTTTTCATCCTCCAGCACCCTGACTTCACAGAGGTCCTTTACAAGCCCCAGTTCACAGACGTGGAATGAGGTGCGGGCATGCTGCGCAACCTGCCCTGCGTCAGATGCTGGTGAATGGCTGGACCTGAGCCTGGGCTGCTCCACTGTTCATCCAATTCCTCGGCCTCGGCTCTCAGGTGCCACAAGGATGCTCAAAGGTGCAGGAGGGTCTGTTAGACAACCAGCTACCCACTGTTTCCCGGCTTACCTGCCTTTTCTCCTGTCTGCCCTTCTCATTTGCATCACTTCTTCCCCCTGCCCTCCCCCTCTTTTCTTCACTAAGCAGAATAATCAAAGCTGCCTTTCAAGAATATCAATTTCAAGGCCCTGGCTGGTGTAGCTCAGTGGATTGAGCACGGGCTGGGAACCAGAGGGTCCCGGTTTGATTCCCAGTTGGGGCACATGCCTGGGTTGCAGGCCAGGTCCCCAGTGAAGGGCCACGTGAGAGGCAACCATACATTGCTGTTTCTCCCTCTCTTTCTCCCTCCCTTCCCCTCTCTCTAAAAATAAATAAATAAAATCTTAAAAAAAAAAGAATATCAATTTCAAGCATATCATGGTAGAGTTGAGGCAACTGAATGTATCAGTTACCTGTGGCTGTGTAACAAACAACCCCAAAACATAGATGCTTATGACCATGGGTGTTTCTTTCATTTGCTCATTATTCTCTGGTTTCACAGTTTGGGCTGGCTGCAGTGGGACAGAACTGTGGTCTCTCTGGGGCTTATGTGCCTGTGGTTGGCTGAGCGCTTGGCTGGGGCTGGGTGGTCTAGGGCAGCCTCGCGCACATGTCTGGCACTTGGCAGCTTGTTGGCCGGAACGCTTGGCTCTCTTCCACGTGGCCTCCCTAGGCTAGCTGGGGCTGGTTTAACAGGGTGACGAGAAAAAACACACGGCCTCTTGAGGCCTTGGCTCAGAAGTCGGACAGTGTCACTGTGACACACTTTATTGGTCAAAGCCAGTTACAATGTCTGTCCAAATTCAAGAGATGAATAGCTAGGTTCCACCTCTTGTTGGGAGGAGTGTCAAAGACGTGGTGGCCATGTTCGGTCCATGGCACTAAGCCCACCCCTCCCCCAGAGATGCCTTTTACTACAATCCCTTTGTCCCTTCACGGCCCTCCAGGCCTCACCCCCTTCTGTTGACAATACTTTCTCACTTCGCATCGCCCAAAGCTTCATTCAGTCACTCGACAAGCATTTCATTATGTGCCAGGGACCCAGAAATGGACAGAACAAGGTTGCTGCGCCAGTGAATCTAGAGTTCTGGTGGCAGAAGCAGACAACCAAGAAAGAAACACGTACCTATTGCAAGGCTGTGAACACTGGTGCTTTGGAGCACAGTGGAGCAGAGAGCGAGCGGGGGTGGGGGGAGTAAGTGTGAAAGAATGGCGGTCCCTCCTTGTGCAGAGTGGTCCATTGACAGCTAATGAGGTGACACCTCATCTTAAATGTAGTTAAAAAACAACAACAACCATAAGATATGTCATTAAAAAACAATAAAAAGAAAACACTATGGAAAAATTCTTGATAAGCAAAAGCATTTTATTTTACCTGATTCTGTTATAATGAGAACCAAATAACTGCTTCTGAAAGAGGGGTGATGGTCGCCTCTGGGAGCTTCAGGGAGCTCCCCTTTCAAAAGGAGGGTGAGACTATCCAGCTCCTGGTTTGTGGTGAGGATTAAAGTGACACCATAAAAGTGAAAGGTGCTCTGGTTTCACTTCCTACAGCAAAGTTGCCAGTGATTTTTTTTTTAAGAACACAAATCAACTGTCATCACTTTCTGCACAAACGCTCCTGAAGGTTCTTGCAGTCTAGCGCCAGACTGCACAAACGCTCCTGAAGGTTCTTGCAGTCTAGCGCCAGACTACCAGACCCCTGCCATCTGTCCTGCCCCCGACCCACCAAAGTCCAGTCATGGTAACCCATCAGCTCCTTTCCAAAACTGGCTCTTACACCCCTCTGCCTGGTGACCCCCAAGTTCCGGGGACCCTCCCGTCCTTCCTCAGGAATCAAGACCACCGTGCGCCTTGGAGTTATGGCCCTGCATGGCCCTGCAGCCGATTTTTTTTTTTTTTTTAAGATTTTATTTATTTTCAGAGAGAGGAGAAGGGAGAGAGAAAGAGCAATGTATGGTTGCCTCTCACATGGCCCTCACTGGGGACCTCACTGGGGACCTGGCCCGCAACCCAGGCATGTGCCCCGACTGGGAATCGAACCGGGACCCTCTGGTTCCCAGCCTGCGCTCAATCCACTGAGCTACACCAGCCGGGCCTGCAGCCGATTCTTAAAGCCCCTTCCAGACCATCTTCTAAGATGGAATCTTAGTAGAGTCCGGCATTAGCTATGATGCCACTAAAACGAGTCCCCGAGCCTCAGTTTCCCCATCTGCAAAGCGGCCCAGGACACCTAACTCCTTAGGTTGGGCATGAAGCCTGGAGAGGTCAAGGACCAGGCCCGGGTCCACAGAGGCGTCCCACAGCTGTGGATCCGACTCTGGGGCGGGACTGTTGGGCCGGCGACCAGGGCGTCCCAGGGGCCGCGCCTGCAGTTTGGGGACAGGAAAGGGGTGGGAGGACTTCCCTGAAGTGCCCCACCCGTTGGCCACTGTGGCCCCCCTCGGAAGGCCGAATGGCCGGGCGCACCCTCCCGCCTCCGCCAGGGCTCACCGGGCGGGCAGCCACGGTCGCACCGCCTCGGGCCGCCCGGAAACCCCGGACCAGCGCCCCCAGCGCGATCTCTGGAGCGGCGCCCGGCGGCGTGCTGGGCATGCGCGGACCACGGAGCGCAGGCCTGGTCCTCCGGGAGACGGAAGCTCTGGACGGGGACGCGGCGGGCACGCGCAACGGCGGGGAGCGCGCGCCTCAGCCGGCCGCCGCGCACGCGCAGCACGACTCCGAGGGCGCGAGCCCGCCGCCGCTGCCGCCGCCGCCGGCCGGGACCGCTGTGCGCCCGCGGCGTGAGGCGTGGGAGGGAGCGCGGCCCGTCCGTCCGCGGCGCCGCCCAGTCGTCGTCCGTGTCCGCCAGCCCGCGCCCGGCGCGGTCCGAGTGAGTGCGGGGCCCGGCCGGGGCGCGGGCGGGCGGCCCAGTTCGGGAACTGGTGGTTGGCAGGGCCGCGGCCTGAGGGCGGAGGGCCGAGCGGGGCCGGACAGGCCAGTCGCGGAGACGGATGCGACGAGACCGGTTCCTCCCGCGTCGCCCGGCCGCCGGCCGCGGCTCGCGGAGGCTGGTGCTGTGGGGAGGCCGGGGGACGTGGGGAAGCCGGGGGACAAGGGGAGGCCGGGGATATAGCGAGGCCGGGGGCTCGGGGAGGCCGAGGGACGTGGGGAGGCCGGGGGACATTTGGAAGTCGGGGGTTCGGGGAGGCAGAGGGCTCGGGGGAGGCCGGGGGCTCGGGGAGGCCGAGGGACGTGGGGAGACCGGGGGCTCAGGGAGGCCCGGGCTGTGTGGTGGCCAGGGGACACTTGGAAGCTAGGGGCGCGGGGAGGCCGGGGGACGTGGGAGAAGGGCCGGCCTCCGCCGGAGCCGGCCAAATGCCTCAAAAACAAAAGGGGAGAGAGGAAGGAGAAGGAAGAGGGAAATTCGCGGGGTCTCGGGGACGCGGGGCACCCGGAGCGGAGGCGCGGGCAGGGACGGGTGGGACCGAGGGCTGCGGGCCGCCGAGACTGGACCCCGGGCCCGGGGTGGGCGCCCTCCCGGCTGCTGGCTCCAGTTTTCCGTGGCCCAGCGGTTCCCGGGGCGATGGCTCCGAGCCCCCGCCGGGCCATTGTGCCTCCAAGCGGCCTCCGCCTCCGCCCCAGCCTCGGCCCCAGCCCCCCGCGCGCCGCCCTGGGGGGACTCCACGGACGACTCGCTGTTCCTCTCTCGGTTTCTGTCGTGGCCCCTCTTCTTCATGGGGGGGTGTGTGTTACTTGGTTTTATTGGATTGCAGGATCTTGCCGCTTAATGCACTAGGCGTAAATTTTTTTTTTTTTTTTGAGCCATTTCAACAGTGTCCCATTCTTGCATCGTTAGCCTGCAGCTGGGTTTTGGGCATTGCGACTAAGATAATCGTAATATTGTAGTAGCTGTGGGAACCGGAGGCCGCGTGAGAGTTTGGGAGTCTGTATTTCAGACGGCCGACGTGGGGAATTTCACTCAGAAGGTAGCTATTTTTCAAGGTTGGAAAAAGAGATGGGTCCCTGCTGTTTGGGATGACAGGCGGAGCCTCACCCGCAGGGACTGTGAAAACGGTCCCCTTTTGCAGAGGACACAGCCCCGCCCTGGTCAGTCGGGAGTCCCGCCTTTGAAAACCCGGGAGGAGCGGGAGGAGCGTGGGGATGGAGTGATCGGATGGAGTGATCGGGGAGAGAAATTGGCCTTCAACTCACTCTTGTTGAGGTGCACCCTGGATGTCCTCGTCTATTGTGCTCCTGAGTTCAGTTTAAACCCTGTCGTGTTTAAACTTGCAAGGGAAGTTTGTGTTTCAGTATCTTTATGAGCAGCACACCGTGGCGCGTTTGTGGCTCTCCTTGGGGGGAAAGTCCAGCTGAGCCCGTTGTTCTGTCTTCTGAACACTTCTGTGTTCTGAATGCTGCAGACAGGCACGATCAAGTGTGTTCAGTTCTCTTAGGTATTTCTAGTCGTTTTCCAGTAACCCAGTTTAATGGTGAGCGCAGGAAAAGCCTGCATGAAGCCCACGTTCCCTTTTAAAGGAGGCTGCCCTCACGCAGGCTTCAGTGCGTGGGGCACGAGTGGGTAGACGGGGCGCCAGAGAGCGGTCTGCGGGGGGTAAGACCCCGGCTCCCAAACGGGACCGTTGCCTTTGGGCAGATAGGGAGTCCTAGAGGAGCCGTGACTTACGCCTGTTTTGAGACTTAATTTTGAGAAAATAATTAAAAACTGCCTTGAGGGCAACAAAAGAGTCCATTCGAAGTGTTATAAACAACATGTAAATCTTTAACTTTTGAAATTAAACATTTTCAGTTAAGACACATTTTCAGGTCGAATAAATCTTGTTTTAAGTTTCAGTAGCAGGGCCAAATGTGGTGGCGGAGGATGGTTTGACTTTGGGTGGTGGGAACACAGCTCACGCGTCACAGAGGTGGACACGTGAGACCTGCGGGGTCCTGCTGGCCAGCGTCACTCCATATATTCAATCAAAAACTTCAGTAGCATTGAAAGTTCTGTTATTGCTGTCATATTTGTGAAATGAGGTTTTTTTGGCTGAACAATCAGAAGTTTAATTTCTGTAGTACTTTATCAAGTTTGTTGAAGAACATGTTTTCATTCCTATTTCCCCTCAAAAAATTCCCTAAATAATTAGCAAAAAATTCCTGTGAAAGTCTTTAAGACTTTTACTGCTGCTTATATAAATTACTTAAAATATCAATTTAAAAAGTTTGGACACAATAAATGACCTTACTTGAATCAGTGCTAATAAAGTTCAGGAAGTTTCTGAATGCAAATAACCACTCAAACGCTGGGCTGCTTGTCAGTCCTCGGGAGGTGCCCTGGGGGGGGCGCAGTTCCGTGGGCTCTGGGCGCACCTGCGCTCTGCTCTCAGCCCCGCCGGGTGAGAGTGATTTCCCGATCTCTGCGAGCAGTGTTCAGCAGCAGATGATTGGAGCCCTTTATTGCTCTTTCTCTCCACCAGTGTCTGTTTCTGGTTATAAAGCAGCAGGGGAACCCCTCTGCTCCTATCTATAACAATTGCATTGTTTTTTTTTACTAGGCTCTATGATGAAAATAAATTTAGATAAGCATATATAAATCAGTGTTCAGTGTAAGTTGAGTTTTTAGCAAATGCTGTCAATTATAGTCTAATTTACATAAACACTAATGCCATGGTTTATAGACAGAAATAGGAGATAGATGTTTTTGCTCAAGTGGTACCATTCCCACCATTTAAAAAAAAAATTTATTTATTTATTTTTAGAGCAGGGTGAGGGAGGGAGGAAGGGTGGGAGAGAACATTGATGAGTTGCTTCTCAAAAGCCCCCAACCAGGGGCCTGGCCGGCAACCCCCGCCTGGGCCCTGCTGCTTTCGGGTCAGTGGGGTGGCGCCCAGCACGCCGAGCTGCGGCAGGCAGGGCCCGGTGGCACTCTTTAGTGGTTGGAAGCCTCAGACGACAGTACCGGCAGCATCACGACAAAGTTTACCTATTTTAAGAACATGATGTGTTTCCTTACAGACTTTGTATTTAGTTAAAATAATCCTCCCTAAATGTTATTCACATACATTGCCATTTACTACAGACTTCAGAACAAGATAAATGACTGAAGTTACAGGCTAGGGCGTCACCCAGTGATGGGGAGGAACGTGATGTGACGGGGGGGGGGGTGCGTGTGTTGGTGGTGGGTGCCAGGACCCCCCACAGGTGCGTTAACTCTGGGAGCGGCCCTGCGGCCAGGCCTGGACTGCTGCTTCAGTGCTGTGTCCCCTTTGCTCCTCACTGGAGCTGGAGAGCTGGAGTGCTGTTCATGGCCTCGCTTGTGGGTGAAGCGCGGCAGGCGTGGGGCTGGAGTAGCTCTCGCCCCAAAGTGGCGGGTCCTGGTTGGCCAGGTCTGAGGTTCGGCCAGCGCCAGGCCCTCACTGGAGAAGGGGGCAGTCTTGACCGCCTTGCCCTGGTCCCCTGAAGCAGGGGCAGGTAGTGTGCAGGGGTGGTCACTGTGTCTGGGGGAGTCGAAGTCACTGTGTTTTGTATTTGAATCTGACACTTTCAGAACTTGAAGTTCTGATCTGGCCAATGTAGTGTAAGCAAACACTTGAATGAAATACCAAAATTCTTTAATTATGTTCAATTAATTTAGAACTAGTTAAATAAAAATGATTAGTGCATTGTGCACTAGTAAGATGCTTCTTATTTGTCAGAGGATGTGCTTCGGTGGCTTCTGCATTTCCAGTCTTTGCATTGGTGAGTTTTGGGGGTTGGTGTCGCTTATGGGGAGCAAGGAGTGACGGCAGGGGAGAGCAGAGTGTGCGTGTCTTGCAGGTACAAGCCCCCCGTGGTGTGCCCGGTATTTATTGTCTGTAAGTTTCTGAAGTGACTCTGCTCATTGTCACCACTTTAGAGTTTTCTGTCCTGCTTTTTCCAGTTGGCACACCCTCTGTTCCTTTATTTGGGGTCAGGGACCAACATCCAGGCTTGAAAGAACCTGAAGGTTACATCGGTGGGCTCTCTGCCTAGTGCCCCACCCCCGTCTTCGTGTTCTAGCTGAAAAGTCCTGCTGTCCTGTGGTTTGGGTTCGGCGACCTCTCAGTGTTTGCTGTGTGCATGCGTGTCCAGAGCACTGTGCCTCTGTGTGCTGGGTGGGAGGGAAGCTTGAACGATTTTATGCGTTACACATTTTGAGTGGGTTGTGTGTCTTGTCCTGAGAGTCGAAGCACCATGAGGGCAGAAACATAGCTGCGCTCACTGCTGCATGCCTGTGTGCAATGCTGTGATCACGCACTGACCGAGGAGCACGCCACCACTCGATAACCGGACAGTGGTTCCTGCCTTGCGGGCCGCCGGCTGCTCGGGCCGCCTTGGTGAGCGGCCTTCCTTAGAGACCGCCCGGACCTGGCCTGGGGGGGACTAGGACTGCCTGTGTTTTCACCGCCATCTGCTGGCTTTGTCTCAGGTCACTGGGCCAGGAAAAACACTGTGCTGCCCCTTTACAGTTTGGAAATGTTCTTTTTTCCCTAGAAATGGATCTTGTAGGAACTATTCTGGTGTTCGTTTAAGACTCATTCTAAGTTCTGAGGACAGGAAGTGGCTTCAGGCGACACTGGACGACCGGGTTTTGCAACGGGCACCGTCACGGGTCTGTACCGGTCAGCTGGACGTGTGGGTGCTCTGTGCGGTTTTACTGCAGCCCTGAACCGCCCGCAAAAGCCTATCTTCCTGCTCCCGCGGTCCCGCTGCACCGTGTGCCGGCTATCCCTTGGCCTGCTCGGCGAGGCTTTTGCCGTCACGCTGTCCTTCAGATAGAACACTCCTAGAGGGCCCTGACTGGTGTGGCTCAGTGGATTGAGTGCGGGCTGCAAACCAAAGGGTTGCTAGTTTGATTCCCAGTCAGGGCACATGCCTGTGTTGCGGGCCAGGTCCCCAATATGGGGCGCTGAAGAGGCAACCACACACTGATCTTTCTCACCCTCTCTTTCTCCTCCTCTTCCCCTCTCTAAAAATGAATAAATAAAATCTAAAGGAAAAAAAAAAGAACACTCCGAGAGGGACAGGTCGCTTACCTTCGCTCTAGGGAAGGGGGTCAGTGTGTAGGTAAAAGGCGGTTTGCTCCTGCTCAGTGGTTCCCTCTTACGCTTGCTGCATGGTGTGCGGGGCTGCACGCACATGCACACGCGGTCGGTAAGTTCCAGGGTGTGTGCTGTGGTTCTGAAGCATCGCCACAGGACAGCAGTGTCACTGCCGCCAGGACTGAGAACTGTTCCGGCCCGTCTCGGACTGGACCCTGGGGGTGGGGCCGGCGGGCGGAGGGCTGTATGCGGTCTCTTGGCCACTTAGATTTGCCGATGAGATGCCTTCACTTCAGGACTCTTGACTGTGTCTTTCTGCATTTTCAAAGTTTGGGGACGACCCTGACAACTACTTTTGTGGAGTGATTTTGAATGTTTTATGCTGAGGCCACTTAATTCTTTTGAATCCTGATTTCAAAGTGAACAATTCTAATGAACAGTTTTACATTGCAACAGCAGTCGGTGTGGCCCCTGGACTTGTGGCTTTGGCAGAGGACAGGAGCGCGTGTGCGGAAGGCAGCACTCCCTGGTGGCTTTGCGTCGGTGTTGAGAGCACCGGCTGTGCTCTCAGAGTCAGGGTGATGGCTAGGTCTGGGCGGACCCGTGGCGGTGTGGTGGGCACTGATTCTCTGCCTAGCATTCAAGTCCTGTCTAAAGTGAACACATTCCGTTTTGCCTTTTGTCCTCAGAGAAAAGCTGGATAAATGTCTTAGTGCACAGTGCTGGATTGGTGGTGTGTCCCCTACCTGTTGCATTGTGCGCAGGAGGAGGCGCACCTGTTGGCAAACGGAATATTGTGAGCCCAGAGACGGGGTTTTGCACTGCCCTTTCCGTGCCCACGGGGCCCCCCAGCTTCCCCAAACCACTCGGGCAGGGGGGCGGTCATTAGTGTAATCTCAAACGGGAGGGTGTTTCCACCTGGTCGGACTTGCAGTGGGCTGGACAGCTTTTGGAGGTGGACATAGAGCCGTGAGCTGGGGGAGCTGCAGGCTGTGACCCCAGTGAGGTGTGCTTCCGAGGGCCTGGCCCAGAGCAGCTGCTCAGGAGAGGCCAGGCCACGGTCCTCCCAGCCGTCCAGCCGTGGACCAGCCCTCTCTGCCTGCGTCTGCAGCCCTGTCTCCAACTTCCCGTGTCTGCCCTCCCCACGCCTTCTGGTGGTTTCTCTGGCACTGACCGCATTGCGGTTTTAAACAGCCCTTTCCTGGTTAGAGTGGGGCTGTGTATCGTTCTTCCCGTCACTGGCCCTGTGGCCACTCACTGTTGCACTAAGTGGCCACATGCCCCTGTCAGGTGTTAAAGCGTCGATGGCAGACCTGTGTGTGTTCTGTGGCCCCTGGTTGGCTGTGTGCTTTGCCACCGTCCCTGCCACTTTGTCCTGTGCAGCTTCACCGGCCCGCTGGGGGTTCTTGTTGTTGTTGATGATGAATGGAGGTTCTTAAGTTTATTTTTGTAAAAGACTATATTTATTTACTTTTTAGAGAGAGGGGAAAGGAGGGGGAAAGAGAGGGAGAGAAACATCAATGTGTGTTGCCTCTTGCACATCCCCTCCTGGGGACCTGGCCCATAACCCAGGCATGTGCCCTGACTGGGAATCGAACCAGCGACCCTTTGGTTCGTAGGCAGATGCTCAATCCACTGAGCCACACCAGCCAGGGCAGAAGCCCTTAAGTTTAACATAGTGTAGTTTATCAGTCTTTTCCTTTATAGTTGGTACTTCTCATGTCTTTCCCTACCCCGAGGTCATGAATGAATTCCTTTGCTATTTCCTAAATGCTTCACAGTTTTGCCTTTCTCCTTTAACTGCATGATTCTGTTGGCTCGGTTTGGGTGCATAATGTGAAGAAGGACCCGATTTCACCGACACGTGGACAGCCAGTTGTCCCAACAGCATTTCCTGGGAAGAGCATTTTCCCTCAGTGTGCTGCAGCACCGCCCTGTCGTGAGTGAGGGGCCCGTGTGTGTGCGCGTCGGCCATGGGCTCCACCGGCCCCTCTGGTGCCAAGCTGCCTGAGTTACGTAGCCTCACACTGGGTCTTGGCACGCTGCAGCACTCCGTCCGCCTGGCTCTCCCTCAAGTGTGCCTAGGCTACCCTTGACCTCTGTGCACCTATACACATACAAGAATCACTTGTCAACATCCACAAAAAGTCTTCTGCATGTGTGTGGGATGACATTGGATGTGTAGAGCAGTGTGGGGAGAATGGTTTCTGGCTTTGGGGTACTGCAGATAAAGTCTAGGGACGCTTTTGCGGGAGCCTGTGTGGGAGCGGCAGGGCCTAGGGTCGCAGGTTCTCTCTCATTTTGTTCCCCCTCTAGAAGTTTTGTAGTTTTGGGTTTTACGTTTGGGTCGATGATTCATTTTGAGATAATTTTTGTTTATGGCGTGGCATGTGGATCCAAGTCAGCTGTAAAACTCTCTCGAGGCCTGGAATGAAGGTCGCTGCTTGCAGAGAGTGTTTGCTTTGGCTCCGACTAGTCTTCAGTCACCCCGAGTCCAGTCCCGGACTTGAGGTGCGTTGCAGCACCCCAAGCTGCCGTTCTCCCAGAGGGAGACGGTTCGCTTCCGCTCAACTCTCCTTCTGAGCTGTGTAGACTTCCGGGGTTTCTTGCTGAGGTCAAGGCAGACACTTCGGGCGACCTGGCCTTCAGTTTCTGTCTCTCTCCCCTCTTCTGTCGGGAAGAGGAGAGCGGGGCGCTTTAGGACCGGCACACAGGGCAAAGGTGGTTTCTGGGCCTGCTTATCTCTTTGGGTTCCTGATTTCACTTTAATTTTCTCTGGGTATTTCCTTGTTGTCTTGTTGGTTTCTGGTCGCCTTTGAGATTGAAGTATTCTACCCATTTTGTACTCTTCTTCAGAAGGAGGGCTGGACTGAAGCACAGCCTGCAGTAAGGAACCAAGGATGCTTTTTCCATTTCCACCCCACGCCTAGCGTCTAGCCGTGGACCTGCTGTCTCCTGTCATAGCCACCGGCCACCTGTCGCTATCCAAGTGAAATTCAGTTACAGCTTCCTCCGACCCAGTCACACTGGCCTCAGGTCAAGTGCTCCGTTCCCACGCGAGCGTAGGGGCTGCCGCGTTGCACCGCGCAGAGATGGAACACGTGTAGTCATGCGTGGGCCTGCCGGATAGCACGGGCTGCGCTGGGCACCTCCCCGGGCCTTGCTGTGGCACACTCTCCTGCCTTGGAGGACCACCAGTGCAGGCGTCCTCGCTGCTGCAAGTCAGCTCTTTCCCGAAATCAGCCTGCAGCTAAAAGCAGATGATTAGCCCTTTGCAGGCGTGGCTGATCACAGAGCCGCTCTGCAGCCTGCGTGGGGCCTCAGACTTTGTAGCTGGTGTGCTGAGTAGCAGCTGATAGCCAGCTTGCCGATATCTGCTAGCCTAACTGGGACTTACTGAAAGTGCTGCTTATGTGCCGATGGGAGGGCCTGCCCTGGGGTGTCCAGGCCTAGTGAAGACACGGGTTGCAGTGCCACTTTCCGAGTGCTGTGCAGAGCTGCAGGGTGGGGGGAGGGGTTTGCGGTGTCTGCACCCCCTCCCCCCCCGCCAGGGGTCTGGAGGCAGCAGCCAGTGGAAGGGGAGGGAAGGGAGTGTTCTCCGTGGGGGACAAGCATGGGCTAAGGTGTCTGGTGGGCACGGGCTGAGAGCGGTTTACTGCACCTAAGTTAGAGTCGTAGCAAGAGAGGTGGCGGAAACAGACTGAAGAGAGTGTCCTGAGAGGAGTACCGAAAGAGACGTTCTGCCCGTTCACTCAGCCATCTCTGCTGGTTGATGAGGGGGGTTCTTACTAGGGATGCGTTGGGCCCCTTTGTAGCTCACTGAGCTCCAGGCTTTGGAGAGTGTGTCTGCAGCGAGGGCCAGAGGCGTGCTGCTGCAGCCCCCGCCAGCCCTGTTGGCCAGCATACCGCGCCGTGGACGGGCCCTGGCCTCCCTGGGCACGTGTCTAGCCTCTTCTGTGCACAGTGGCTGCCGACTGTTACTCCAGGAGGAAGGGTCGCCCCGGCGGGAAGTGGGGCTGCGGCTGCCTAGGCTCTGCCAGAGAGGTGGCAGTGAAGAGGGGCTGAGAGCGGGTGGAGGGGAGAGGTCAGGCCCACGGACCTGGCTGGGCGTTTTCCCCGGTCCCAGCCGCTGGGGGCTGGCCTGCCTGCACTGGCCTGCCTTGGTTTGGCGATTGGAGAGTGAGCAGCAGCGATGGAAGCTCAGCTGAGCTGCTGGAGGAGTCCACGAGTCTGAACCGGCCACCCTCCCACAAAACAGCGCCTGTGCGCTGTGTCAGGGCCTCAGCACGGCGTGCGGACGTCACCGGAGATCTTGTCCAGCGTCGGGTTCGAAGCCATCTGTCTGGATGGGGGCACCCGGCCCCGCATTTCTGGCAGGCGCCCAGGTGGTGCCAGGGCCGGCAGTCTATGGACCACCCCTTGAGTAGCCAGGCGCGGCTTTCCAAAACACAGCCCTGAGCCGGCTGGCCTTGCCCAGTTGGGCGCAGTGGTTCAAGGCGCACCCTGGGAGAGGGGAGGGGGGACTCTGTGCTGCGGGGCTGCCGATCAGCTTCTCTGATCTCCGTTTGCTTGTCACGTCCATCAGCCGAGGGGCACTGTGGGCCGATGGGAGAAGTAAACGGCCCGCAGCCTGTGAAGTTCTGGTGTTCGCCGGGGCCCAGCCTCGCGAGATGTTCCACAGATGGGAACAGTTGTTCAGAGTAAACCCTGACACACAAGCGTGCCGCTTTCAGAGTTAGTCCTCCCTGCATCTTTGCGTGGTTGACAAAGTTTCTGCTCAGCACACAGAGAAAATAGAGGCGTGAGCTTGCCGGGCGTCCCTCCCACCCGGAAAGGAGCTGAACATAGGCCGTGGTCACGTGTCAACATGAAAGAGGCAGGTGTCTGTGCGGGGCCCGGCGGGGCTCCGAGGGCTTGGGGGGCGGTTTCCTCTGGGGAGGGCCCTCCGCTGTCCCCGGCACTGAAGACAGCATCCTCCTCATCTGTTGAGGTCCCAGGGCGCCCTGCGTGTGTCTCGTACAGACTTTAAGTCAGCGTCTTGTATCTAGTTGCCAGTAGTAAGAACGATGGGAAGATGATTTTGTGCATGGACTTTGAAAGATGCATAAACAGGAATTGTGTGACAATTTCTACTACTTGGGTATTACACTCTAATTATAATTAAAGTTAAAATGTGAACCTTCACTTTTGTTGTAAGATGTGTAGGTTTTCAGATGTGCAGAGCAGAAAGTTGGAATGAACTCCCTGTGTATTCATCACTGCTTCCACAGTTCTCGTTTTTGATTTAGTATTTATTGTGTTTTTTTCCATTACCACTTAGTCTCCTTATCCCCGTCCCCCCGAAGGGTGATTACTTTATTAATATTGTCATTTGTACTCAAGTGCCAGTTGATACTTAAAGTATGTGAGGTACTTGCTTGGGGGCATGCGTGCTAATGTGGGACAGATCTTGCGGCCCCTGCTGGAACACGGTGTGGTGACCTCTGGCGTGTCTTTAGGGAGCCAGGGAAGGAGTGTGATGGACCACTCCGGGCCGTGCTGAGGCCGTGCTGCACGGAGTCGGTGGTGCGGCAAGCTGTCCGGTGGCCCTCGTGACCTGGTGGTAAGTCGGGCCACGAGGGCTCTCCATGAACTTGGACCTGGAGCAGAAAGCGAGCTTCCTCCCTCCCTGCCTTGTGCCCGAGTCAGCGTCTGTGGAAGCCATGCTCTGCTGTGGCGGCCTCACGCCCCCGGGGCAGTGCAGCTCTGCCGTTTCAGCGTGGTCACTAGGGCGGAGGCGCAGCATGGAGCTTTAACGGAGAAATACGCGTAATGTGTTAGTCTCGTTTCACGAAATGGTTCTGTGAGATCTTGGGATGCAAACTAAGGTGTGTGCCGGCCACTCGTGGCGGTGGAGCCCGCCCTGTGCATGCGGGGGATGGGCCCCAAGCCCCCACTGGTGTCCTCCTGCAAGGGCAGGCCGCCTTCCTCCGGGCGGCCTGACAGCACCCCCTGCAGGCTTCTTGGGCCACACCGGCCTCTGTCACTAGTGCTCAGTCCTGCCTTGGCCATGGGAAAGCAGCCAGGGACAGTGTGGACAGGAACGAGCTGGGTTCCAATACAGTTTTATTTCTGGCCCCTCAAATTTGATATAATTCCACGTGCAGTGAAGTGTTACTATTCTTTGAGCTGTTTCTTTAATTCGTACAATGGAAGACCATTGTAAGCTTATGGGCGCACAGACCCAGATGATGGGCCCAGATTGGCCAGGCCGCAGTGGCCCCTGCGGCCCAGAGGAGGAGGGCGCACACCCTGGACACCGGCGGCTCACCCTCCCCATGGAGCACACCCACCCACGCCCGCCCCTGTGCAGGCCCCCCCGAGCTTCCCACTGAGCCCCCACCCCCTCCTCTCTCCTCCTCTCAGCCCCCTTAGCTGCCCCTCCTCCAAGCCCTTTCCACCTTCCCATACTATTGTCTGACACTGTGTGTTGCTTGTTTTTGCTTCTGCCTCTGCAGGCAGAAGTGCATAGCCCTAGCGCTTAACACAGCGGCCATTGACTGAATATTATGTTCATCATTTCTGTGTTTGTGTCAGTTTTGTGGTCTTTGAACTTCATGCAAAGGGAGTCACTCTCTGTGTGTTTTTACGTGGCTTCCTTTTT
This sequence comes from Micronycteris hirsuta, assembly GCA_004026765.1. Taxonomy (NCBI): domain Eukaryota; kingdom Metazoa; phylum Chordata; class Mammalia; order Chiroptera; family Phyllostomidae; genus Micronycteris; species Micronycteris hirsuta. Next base: position 121,351 of record PVJI01003181.1, read on the forward strand.
GCACTCCGCTGATTCTGAGCCCCAGCTGGGCGGTGTGTGTTGTTCATTCACTTTCCCTGCTGTGTAGTTGGGCCCACAGTTGATGGGCAATTGGGTGGTCTCCAGCCTTTCCCTGTTGCAGACGCTGCTGTCCACAGCCCTTGCTACCCCCGTGCATGCAGACATCCAGTCGGTCCTCACAGGAGCACCAATGGCTGGGTGCTGGGCTGGCCAGTCTCCAGCGCGGCTGGTTGCTGCCAGATTGCTTTCGAAGTGCTCTCCCGACTTGCATCCCCACTCACCCAGGAGGCCTGGCTCCCGCTGCACAGCCCCGCCGTCGTTTGCTGTGTCTGGCTGTTTGTCAGTGCTCCATGCTGTCGAGTGTGTAACAGTATCTGCTTGTGGCTTTAAATCCAATTCCCCTTACACCGAGGCTGCTGGGCTTTTAATCTGTCGGCCACATCTCCCCTCTCTTTTGGGAAGGACTTGTGACGTCATTGGCCTAATTTTCTTTTTCTTTCTATGTTTTTCTCATTGATTTGTAGCTGTTCTTTCTATGTGTGGATTACAATGGTCCTTTGTCATTTCTTCCAGCTGGTGGTTTGTCTTTTTACTTTTGGTGTATTGGAACTAAAGTTCTTAATTTTAATGTCATCTTTATCAATACTTTCTTTTATGGCTAGAATTTTTTTGGTCTCATTTAAGGAAGCTTTCTTTACCTGAGGGCTAAATTTTGATGTGAGGTATTTTTATTTAGTTCATAAGGCATTTATTGTTCCATTCAATAAATATGTTTAATATTTAGATATATTTTCTAATTTCTATTAAGGATTCCTTTAAAATGTTTGATAAATTCCAAATGAGTGACTTTTTTTGATGTACCTTATTGTGACTTATTTCTAAAATTGGATTGTAGTCCCAAAATTTGTTGTGTATGAAAGCAGTTCTTTGAAATGTTGTCTTAAACAGACTCATCGTAGTTCTCTTTGGCTGAGATCTTGGTCTAACTGAGAAACTTCTGAGCTCGGAGCTACTTAAACTCCACCTCCGTGTAATTTATACCTTGGTTATGCAAAATAGATTTGAGTAATAGATTAGCCTAAGTTTTTAGTTAATGGAGTTTTTAACATTTTATTTTATTATTTTTAGAAAGATTTTGTTTATTTTTAGAGAGAGGGGAAGGGAAGGAGACAGAGAAGGTGAGAAACACTGATGGGTTTGCCTCTCACGCCCCCAACCGGGGACCAAACCCTCAACCTGGGCGTGCGCCTTGACTGGGAATCTACCCGAGGACATCTCGCTTTGAGGGTGATGTCCAACCCACGGAGCCGCGCCGGTCGGGGCACGTTCTGATGCGTAACTTCTGCCCCTGGACGGGTGCTCGTGCCCAGGGTCAGCTTTGCCCGGACTGGACTGAGGAGGAGTGGGGCCCACCAGGCCAGTGTGAGCCCCGTTGCCGGGCAGGGGCTCCTGCTGGGGCCGCGGCTGCCTCCCTTTGGTGGCTTTTACTAATTAAGCTGTTTAATTTCACTTTCCCAGGGACTGATTAAGAACAAAGGAGAGAAAGACCATTTTAGTTTGTGGTTATTCTGAGGCCATTTAACCTAGTGTTTATTTTGGGTGTCCTTTTCATTTTTGTTTTGTTTGTTTACAAAAAGCAACAGTAAGTTGAAAATGAAAAAAATTAAATATTGAGTCAAATTAAACTCTGTCCCTCCCCCAAAGCCTCAGATGTCAGTGACTGAGGGTCCGTGTAGCAGGGCAGGTCTTCCTGAGAGGATGAGTGTCTCCTCTGGTTCGCAGGACACCTGGCTGCGAGCAGAGGCTGTCTTTGGTCACATGACTCTGCCAGATCATTCAGGCTCTGCAGTCCCAGGCCCTGCCTGTGTGGCCCACGCGTGTGCGCTCCGCCTTTGAGGCCGTGTGTAAGGTCACTGTGTGAAGTAGATGCACACGCGAGCTGATCTGTTCAGTCATCCCCTTTGTTCAGCATTTATTAAGTGCCTGTCTCATGATGGGTACCGGCCCGAGGGCACCCGGCCTGGTAACAGTTTGGGGGGTGCAGTGTGATGCGGGGCCGGTCAAGTTCAGGCATCTCCAGACAGTACACACTGCAGGCTTTGTGGGCCGCGTGGGACCTGTCCCTTTGGATGTTCGTAAGCCCTTTAGAAAGGTAGGGTTCATTCTTTACCCAGGAAGTATACAGAAACGGGTGCAGGCCGGATGGGCGACTTCTGCCGAATCTGGCTGTGGGGAAGGACCTGGAGAAGGCCAGCGGGCGGTGGGAGGTCAGAGCACCTTCCAGACAGGGGCACAGCTGCGCCAAAGCTCAGAGGTGGGGGAGGTGGCGTCAGCGGCCCTGTGTGCTCCTGCCCCGTTTCGAGTACAGGGTGCAGCGTCGGGCGGGGAGGAGCGAGGGTGACAGGATAGGTCAGGGCAGGGCAGTTTGCACGGGATGCTGACGGGCAGCGCCATGAGACAGGAGGGTGGCTGGACTGGAGTTACGGGGCTCAGTGAAGGGACATTAGAGTGACACTGGGGACGGGAGAGCACACTTTTGTCTTTACAGAAGTGGCGCCCAGTGGTGCCCTGCTAGTGGAGTGAGTGCCGGGCAGAGTTCAGATGGTCGGACTGAACAGCCTGCGTGCTTTCGGTTGTAGGATTACGTTGTGCAAGTAAGTGAGGAAAGCCTTGATTAGGTGTGCAGCTCAGGACTGGAGAGAGGGGTGATGTGAAGCCTGTTCTAAGTAACTTTATGTTTAGATTTATTTATTTTTTTTAGAAAGAGGGTTAGAGAGGGAGAAAGGGAGAGAAACGTCAATGTGTGGTTGCCTCTCGTACACCCTCTACTGGGGACCTGGCCCACGACCCAGGCCTGTGCCCCGATTGGGGGCTGAACAAGCGACCTTTTGGTTCGCAGGCCGGCACTCAGTCCACTGAGCCACACCAGCCAGGCCTTGATGGGAAGCCTGTTCTGAGCTCCTGTCCAGGCTCTGAGCTGGCAGATTGCAGTGGCAGCGCCGAGGGCGGGGTCCAGGGCAAGTCCAGTGTGGCTCTTGAGTTTCTGCTTCGGTGACAGGTTCATGAAGCCCTTTTGCCTGTAAGCAGCTAGTAGTGATTGCACGCTTGCTTTGAGGAGGACGCGTTCTCTCCTCGGCCCACAGACCCCCACACGGTAAGAGACCTGGGTGCGCAGGTGAGCTGTGTCCCCGGGAGGGCTCCAGGGCGGCCGTTGGCTGTTGGGAGGAGCCCAGCCCCCAGACCCCTGGCGCTCCGGAAGGTCTGCAGCGGTGAGGAAAGGCTGACCCTGCAGTTCACAGGGATCATCCTGTAAACGAGGTGGCACGCCCCAAGCTGCGGTCCAGCACAGACACGCGCAGCTGTCTTCCAGACCAAACCCTGTCAACCATCTATTAAAATGTTTTCCCCTAGCCTCCTCCAGCTTCCAAAGTCAAACAGGACGTGTTTTGGTGCGTAGAAGCCAGCCAGGTGTTTGGGACTCTCATCGGCTTGAGATGTTTCCCTCACGCTGCCGCGCGGGAGACAGAGCCGCGCACAGGGTCGCACTGCTGGGCTTGTCTTCCCAGCCCCGTGGCGGCGGGAGGTGGGCAGGTGTCGGTGCTGTGTGTAGGAGGTGCCGGCCCGACGAGAGCGTGCTTCCTCTGTTGAGTAGGGACGGTGGCTGGTGAGTCGTGACCCAGGGCCTTGCCGTGAGCCCTGGGGTGGGCACACGAAGGGCAGCGGCACAGCCAGCAGCGAGTCGTGGGCGTTCGGGGTTCTGGAGCCTAAGTGGGACTCACTCGTGTCATTTAGGGGCCCCAGATCACAGACTGCAGCAGCCACCGCGGAGAGTCAGTGCGTTTGGGGAGGGGCGGCTGCCCTGTGGGGCAGCTGGTAGAGGGAAGCTGTTGGAAACGGTCCATCCCTGGAAGGCTTCTCTTTTCCTGCTGAGAAAAATCGTGGCCTCCGTTAAGCACAAAGTATCATGGATGGCAGAGATACAAGAAATGGAATTCGGTGATGGCGTGGACATTAAAAGTGAAACACCACCTTCAAGATTTCAGTCCGGGGGTAACTGTGTTCAGTCCGGGGGTAACTGTGGTTTGGTGCAGGTGAAATGCTTGAAGTCTCCTTTGGCTTATTAGGTCATGGCAAAGTTTAGGTGGCAGCTTGCTTTCTGTTTGGAGAAAATAGCGTGCATCATATGCAGGTTTTCTACGTTTGAGTTAATTTATGTTATTTTTTAGTTTTTTACTTAAACATTGTTTTAATCCTCACCTGAGGATATGCTTTTTTATTGATTTTTAGAAAGAGAGGAAGGAGGTGTCGAGAGGGGGAGGGAGGGAGGAACATCAATAGGAGAAACATCAATCATTTGCGCCCCAACCGGGGAACCCGCCCCCTGGTGTGCGTCCTGACCAGGGGTTGAACCTGCAACCTTTCGGTGCACAGGATGGTGCTCAGGCAACTGAGCCGCACTGGTCAGGGCTGGGCAGAGCCTTGCTGTGGGGACATGTAACCCTCTACTGCATGAAGCCGAAAGAAGAAATTATTATTTGTCACTACTAGGGAGTTTAAGAAAGTATTGCTTTAGGAGGAGATACATGTTGCAGACACACGTGGTGTACTTTAACACAAATTTCTGCAGAATTTTTACACATAAGAGGTCTCCAGAAGTGTGTCACACTCGACACCTCTCCTGATGTTTCTGTCAAGAACGTGAGTGAAGGTCAGGAGCCATGGTGGGAGACAGTGCATTTGTAGAATCAGAATTTTAAATTATTTTGACAAGTTGTAATGAAGTGCTAAAGTCATTAAGGTGAAGTTTATCGGGAATAAACGTATGATGGCAGACTTAAGTTAAAATGGTAACCAACTGAGAAGATTGGAGAATTCTTCTAGGTTCTTCTTGACATTTGCCTGTTGGCGTGTCATACGTTGCAGGTTGATCCCTCCCGTGGGTGGTCAGTCTGTCCACCTCATTTTCCCACAGCACCTGCCCCCTTCGTGTCTCTGCGTCCCGTCTTGGTGATTGCAGCAGTTCCGGCGTTTCCATTATTACTGTGTTTGTCCTGGTGACCTGTGATCAGCTGGCTCTGATGTTAGTGTTGTTTCGGGGTGCTGCAAGCTGTGCCCTAGAAGGTGGTGAACGTCACGGAGAAACGCCTGCTCTGTGAGCTGTGCCTGCTCCGCTGCCCGCTGCCCCCTCGTTCCCTGCCCGTCGCTCTCCCCTTGGCCCCCTATGCTGAGACACACAGTGTGGGAATCATTACCCCTGCGAGGGCCCCTCAGCCTTCAAGTGAAAGGGGGAGTCTCGTGTCTGTCACTTTAAAAGCTAGAAGTGATTAAGCTCAGGGAAGAAGGCATGTCAAAAGCCAAGGAGGGCTGAAAGCGCGGCCTCTCGTACCAGTCGGCCAAGCTGTGAGTGCAGAGAAGTTCTCGAAGGAAGTTAAAGTGCTCCTCCACTGAACACACAGATGACAGGGACGCGAGACAGGCTTATTGCTGATACGGCTTCAATGGTCAGACCAGCCCCATCATGCCTAAGCCAAAGCCTAACCCAGAGCAAGGCTCTCCGTTTCCATCGGCTCTCTGGAGCTGAGAGAGGTGAGGAGGCTGCAGAAGGGAAGCTGGAAGCTGGCAGGGGTGGGTTCGTCAGGTGTAAGGGAAGAAGCCGTTTCCTTAACCTGGAAGCGCGGGGCGAAGCAGCAAGTGCCGATGCAGAAGCTGCGGCAAGCCCTCCAGAGGAGCTAGCCGGCGCGGTTCATGATGGTGGCCGCGCTGAACAGCAGACTTTCTCGTGGGCAGAACAGCCTTCTGTTGGGAGGAGGTGCCATCTGGGGCTTCCATAGCTGGAGAGGGAGGGCAGTGCCGGCTTCGGAGGACAGTCCGCCGCCTCGCTGGGCACTAACGCAGCTGCTGACTTTGACCTGGGTGACGCCGCTGCTCGTTCAGCCCCCGGAAGTCCGAGGGCCCTTCCGAGTTAGGCCCAGTGTGCTCTGCCTATGCGCTGCCCGTGGCCAGCTGAGCGGGGACCGTGCTCCTGCACACGGCAGTGCCGGTTTACCAAACGGCAAGCCCACTGTTGAGACCCTTCCAGAATGTGACCGTTTGCTCACTGTGCGCCCGCCCCCCCCCCCCCAGCTCTGCTGGAGACGGACAGCGAGATCCATGGTGTTCTTGTGCCGCTGATGCAGCGTCCGTCCTGCAGCTCCCGGGTCAAGGCGTCCTGTCAGCTTGCGGGTGTCATTGTTTGAGAAATGCATTTCGTGAGGCTGTGGTGGCTGAAGGCAGTGACTTCTCTGAGTAAAGTCCACTGAAAACTTTCTGGAAACCCATCCTGGATGCCACTAGGAGCATTCAGAGGCATGGGAAGAGACCTGAGTGCCAGCACCACCAGGGGCTGGGAAGAAGTCGGTTCCGCCCCTTGTGGGTGACCCTGAGGGGTTCAGGACTTCCGTGGAGGAAGTAGCTGCACGGTGGGTGGGGACAGCAGAAGGGCCAGGGTGAGAAGGAGGGCCCACAGCGGGCCCATGGTGGGGTGCGTGGCTGCAGCCACACAGTAACACCAATGGCGGGGGGGCTGGTTTTCACAGGTGAGCCGAGTGTTTCTCCTGGAGACGGACCTGCCCTGGTGGGGATGCTGTGGACACTGTGGGTAGGACAGCAGAGGAGGTGGACTGTCACGTGCACTTGGCCGAGGAGGCAGTGGCAGGGTGTGCGAGGACGGCCCCAGTGTCAAAGAAGCTCTGCTGTGGGCCCAGTGCTGCCCAACAGTACCTCGCCTGTGGAGAGACGGCCAGCTCACGCGGCAGGTGTCAGCACTGGCTTGTCCCGAGAAGTGCCCCAGTCAGCTCAGTCTTCAGCACCCAGCCCGGTCAGTCCGCAGCCACCCACCCACCCATCCCCGCGGAGGCAAGACCTGCCCCAGCAAAAAAGTTAGGGCTTGCTGAAGGCTCAGGTGACGGTTCACATCACTGAAGTGTTTGTAAAGTAAGGGATGTGCATTTAAAGGACATGACGCTCTTGCTCACTCAGGGTGCTCTGGTGTGGTGTGAACATGACTTGCGTGCTCTGGGAAACAAAAACATCCCAGGGACTTGCTTTATTGCAATAGTGGTTTTTTGCGGTCGTCTGGAACTGAACTGCAGTAGCCAAGGTCTGCTTGTGCAAGGAATTAAGGGTCCATGGTGGCCGTGGGAAGGCCTGGCAGAGCTGAAGGTCAAGCTTTACAGTGAGTGCATCCCTGGAGCTCACCTGGACCCACTGTGGTCTGGGCAGTGCGAGCCTCCCCCGCTGGTCTCTGGTCAAAGCAGGAGCTGTCCGGGGCCTCTCTCAGAAGTCCCGGGAATCCTCAGTGGAAGCCGTCCTCAGTCTTGCTGCCGAGGCCCGTGAATTCTTTCTTCTCCCTACGCATCTGCCTGCAGCTGGGCTCCTGCCCACAACTGTCCCCAGAGAACAAGGTCCCCTTTCATCTTCTCATCGAGTGCCCAGATGAGTTTCTGCCGCCCCTGAGAGGCGGCGGGGTAGGGTCTTTGGGAAATGGAGTTGTGGCTCCTTCTCTATGATGCACAGGAGGTGTGGCAGGTGGTGGCTGGGAGGCACAGTTGACAGCAGTCAGTCCGACGGGACAGCCAGGCCAGGGTCTCAACTAGAGAGGGTTTTAAGTTGTTAGCACAGAGACAGTGTTTAGAGTGAGGAGGAAGGATGGGGCTGGGGCCTCCAGGG
>PVJI01003182.1:0-128835 GCA_004026765.1 Micronycteris hirsuta
ACTGGTCACTAAATAATAATGGGCCTTGATGTTCAATCTTAAATCTCCTCTCTGCTCTTCCTAAATTCTCTTCTTACATGTCCTTACTCCAGTGGCTTCTAACACTGCATGGGTTGACATTTCTGTAGCTCTGCTTTCTCCTCAAAACTCTAGTTTTGTACACCTAATGGCTCACCTATCATCATTGATATGGAGTTAATATTTCTGCTCCTAATCCCCATAAATTATATATTAAAGCCTTACCCTCAATGTGGCTCTGTTTAGATATGGAGCCTATAAGGAAGTAAAAGTAAATGAGGTCACAAGAGTGAGGTCTTGATCTTATAGGATTACTGTCCTTATATGAAAAGAAACGAAAAGCTCACATTTCTTCTTTCTGTGCACACGTGAAGGAAATGCTTATGAGCCCACAGTGAGGAGGCTCTCTGTAAACCATGAAGAGAGCCCTCGCCAGAAACGGTCTGGCAGTTGGCCTTCAGAACTGTGAGAAGCTATGTTGTTGAAGCCACCCAGCCTGAATAGACTAATATAATCCTCACTTACAATCCATGATTATTTCAAGTTTAATACATTAAAAACTAAATTCTTAATTTTCCATCAAAAACGGTTTTCCACATCTAAATTTTTAAGTTGAAAATCTAGGAGCCATTTTGATTTTGAGTGGGTGGCCTAATACCCCACATCTACCCCGTTAAGAAGTCCTATGATGAGGTTATTCTGGGTTAAGTTTGTCTACCTCTCGTCCTATTCTCCACCACATGTAGTCTAAGACATCATCCTGGTGCCCTTACACTACTTTAGTAACCACAAAACAGCTTCTCATTTTCCTCTCCTGTGCCAATTTGATCCATTCTCCATACAGAAGTCAGAGAACTCTTTGCAAAACAAAGCAGACTCTCTTCTTAAAACCTTCCAATTATCTCCCTTTTTTTAATCTGAACAGTCCTCCCAAAAGAAATATTTAAGTCTATTACATTTTGATTCCTTGCATTTCAACAAATACCTTGCTTGTGCATCTACATTTTAATAAAGTTTATTGGACTTGAGGTAGAAAATAAATCAAAACATATTTTTTGAGGACCTATAGATCTTACTACATTACCTTTTACTGAGCAGTATTGCATAATGAAAATCTGATCCATTCATTTATTAAACAAATATTAATAAAATAAATATCTATCATATGCCAGGACCAGTCAAGATCCTGCTGTTCCTCACTGAGTAAAAGAAGTAAAAGTACCCACCCCTCTGGAGATTTTATTGGAGTGGGATTAGAAAAATAACAGATAATAAGTGAAAAATTTATAAAATAGACTTCCACTTCCTGGAAGGTGGAGCAATTGCATTTTTCTGTAATCCTTATAAGTACAACCCCAAAACACTGGGTATTATATATAAAACAAACATAAGAAAGATAGAGAGAAAAAAATCAGATGGACTAGAGATATCAGAACCCAAGAAACAACACAGCGGTTTTATACATCACAGATCAAATAGTGAAGAATCTGGGAATACAGAGACATTTTGTGCAGACAAAAAAAAAAAAAAAACCCTGAGAAAAGCATACTTTCTATAGTGAAGATACAGAAAATGTTAGATAATGGATGCTCTCTTCTAGCTAAACATTACAGAAAAACTGTGGTCCCATCACCACCCTAGCAACAAAGTCCCAGTGGAGAGTCTAGATTTCCATCATGGCCAAACTGAAAACCAAGGCATCCCTCCCCTTCTAGCCAGAGTGGTGCCAGCAGAGCCCGTGGGAGCTTAAACTCGCACCCATTCCCCAGAAGTAGGAGGTCCCCACTGCCTCTCCCAGGTGACAAGCGGGGCCCTGAACGTTTTATCTGCCTGGTAACAGTGAGGTGGAGCGGTGCCCTGACTAACCAGAGAAGGCCTGATAAAATATAAAATTTAAATAAGATCCAGATTCTTATAACACAATGTACAAAATGACCAGGTTACAAACAAAATTATTTTTATACTAAAACCCAGAAAGATCTCAAACTAACAAGAGAAGAAAATCAGCAGATGCCATTGCTATTGACCCAGATGTTAGAATTACTTGATTAGGATTTTAAAGCTGCCATCATGAAAATTCTATAATGAGCAATTATGAACACAACTAAAACAGAAGGAAAAATAAAAGATTAAGTTCTCTATTTCTTTCCTCTGTCTATTACCTTCTGATTTTGTGTCTATTCTTTGAGTTCTTTATTTTGGTTGTTTATATATATATATATATATATATATATATATATATATACACACACACATACACACACATATATAAAGCTCTAAAAGTTCCATTTGATTCTAGGCAAGAATCAAATATATATATATATAAAATGTTATATATATAAATATATATATTTGATCAAATATATAACATTTATATTTGATTTGTTACTATATTTGGTTGTTATATATAATACAGGTTATGCATTATATATATTTGATCAAATAGTTATATTTTATATATAATATTTTATATAAATATATATAATATTTGATCAAATATATATAATATATACATTTGATTTGTTTTTATATTTGGTTGTTATATATATGTACGTATGTAAGTGTGTGTATATATATGTGTGTGTGTGTGAATATATATATATAATCAACCAAAATAAAGAACTCAAAGAATGGACCCAAAAGCAGAAGGTAATAGACAGAGGAAAGAAATAGAGAACTTAAAGATTAAACAACAGAAATTACCCAACATGAATAACAAAATATACTGGGAAAAAATGAGCAGAGCATCAGGGACAATGTAGAGCTGTAACAGAAGAGGAAAATTCATACCATAAATTCTCCAAAAGAAGAAGGAGAAAAAGGATGCAGCTGAAAAGTATTCAACCAAATAATGGCTGAACATTCCCCAAATTACAGCTAAGGGAAAACAAATTTAAATAATTATATATTCCTCATCAAAACAATGGATGCCAGAAGAAAGAAGTACAGCATTTTCCAAATATTCCCTCTTAACCCAGAATTCTGTTTTCAATGAAAATACTTTTCAGGAATGAAGAGGAAGTCAAGATATTCTTAGATGAAGGAAATCTCAGAGAATATGTTGCTAGCAGGCATAAGTTACAGATAATGTAACTATAATTATTAAAGAAATTGAAATTTTAATGAAAAATCTCCAAAAAGTCTGCAAGGCAAGATAGAGAATTATACAAAATATGTAAAGAAGAATGAAAACAAATTTTACACAATCTCTTTCAAAAAATAAAATAGGGAGAAACACTTCTCAATTTATTCCATAAAGTGAATATTGCTATATAAAAAAACAGACAGTATAAATAAAAAGACAGAAAACCCCAAATACCCCTCATGAATGTAGTTGCAAATATAATCCACCATGGCTATGCTATATTCCAGATGTGCAAGACTTCTTCAATATTTAAAAATAAATCAATGCAATTTACCATATTAACAGGCAAAAGAAAACTGATATCAACTAATTCAGAGAAAGCATTTGGAAAACTTCAAATGAATTACTCATAAAACCTCTCAGCAAACTAGGAACAAAGGAGAAGACCCTCAACTTAGCAAACAACATTAACAAAAGAACCGCATCCAGCACAACACTTTCTGGTGAAGTCTAAACAAACACTTTTCTCCTAAAATCAGAAATGAGACAAGGCATTCACTCCCCACACTGCTACTTCACCTAGTACTGGAAGTTCTAGCAACTGCAATAAAGTAAGAAAGTAAACTACAAAGCATTCAGATCAGAAAAAAATAAAATATCACCTATTTGCAGATAACATAATGATGTACACATAAAATTGCAATCTACAAAAAATCTTTAAAAATTAGCTCAACAAGATACAAGATCAATACGTAAGATCAATGTATGGGAAATAAATTTTACAGATATAGGTAAGATTATTTTAAAAGTTACGTAGAAGGGCAGAGGAACTGGAATATCTAAAATAATTATGAAAAAGATTTAGGTATGAGGAATCAGTTTAGCTTCATAAGTGAAGAGTGTGTGGTATTGGTAGAGGAATAGAGAGATCAACAGTACAAACTAGAGAACCAAGAAACAGGGTAACTAACGCAAGTATGATCAACTGATTTTTGATAGTGTTGCGAAGGTAGTTGAATAGAAGAAGGATAATATTTCTAACATTGATGCCAGAGTGAAAGAAAAATGAACTCAAAGCTGATCATAGACTTAAAGACAAAATGTAAAACTATAAAACCTTTAGAAGATGACATAGATCTTCCAGACCCAGGGCTTAAAGAGTTGTTAGACATGACACCAAAAGGAGATGGCCCGTAAAATTTTTTTCCCTTATTTTTTTTAAAATTTAATTGTTGTTCAAGTATAGTTGTCTCCATTTTACCCCTACTACTCCCCCCACCGCAGCCATCCCCGCTTCCCACCCTTGATCTTACCCCTCTTTTGTTTAAAAAAAAACTTTATGCAATATATTATACCTCTGCGCACTTAAAAACTCCTGCTCTAAGAAAGACCGTGTCGAGGAGGTAAAAAGGCAGGCTACAGACTGAGAAATATTTGCAAACAACACATCTGACCAAGGGCTCATATCTAGAGCAAATAAAGATTTAAAAGATAGGCATTTCAGTTAAAAAATAGACAAAAGATGTGAACATTCATTTTGTCGAAGAGGATGCATGGATAACAAATAAGTACATGTAAAGATGTTCAATATCATTTGCCATTAGGAAAATGCAAATTTAAACCAGGGGAGTTATCACTACACAGGTTGTGAAACAGCTACAGTGTGAAAACTAGTGCCATTCCCCAATGCTGGTAAGTATGAGGAGAAACCAGATTTCTCAAACGTTGCTGTGGGAATGTAAAACAGGGCAGAGACTCTAGGAAATAATCAGTTCCTTAAAAACTGAACATGCACTTAACCTAAGACCCAATAATCACACTCCTGGATATTCATGCCAGAGAAATAAAAACATGTCCACATGAAAACTTTTTAGGCAACTGGATGAATCACATTTATTTGTAATAAACTAAAAAACAATTAAAATGCCCCTCAGCGGGTTAGTGGTTAAATTGTGGTACAACATTTGTACAGTTTGGGACACTATTCAGCAATAAAAAGGACAAACTATTGATAACACAACACAACTTAAATGGATCTCAAGGGCATTATATTGAGTGAAAGAAAGACAATCACAAAAGGTCACATATTTTATTATTTCATTTATATATAATTCAGTGAATGACAAAATTACAGACATGGAGAACAGATTGATAGTTGCCAGGTGTTAAGGGCTCTGGGAGGGAAGCGGGTCGGTGTAGAATGTAACCACGAAAGGGTAGAGAGGTCTCTGTGGCAATGGAATTACTCCGAGTCCTGACTGTGTTGTTGGTTACATGAATCAATACAAGTGATAGAATGACATACAACTATACCCACTCACTGCAGCAAAATCAAATTCCTCTCTCTCTCTTTTTTTTGATATTGTATTATAATTAGGTAAGAAGTACCTAGACAGGAACTGAGTTAAAGGTATATGTGACCTCCCTGTATTATCTTTCTTTGCAACTTCCACTGAATCTATAATAACTTCAAAAATTAATTAACATATTCACAGACTGTTAGCACACCTAAGTTTCAAGGCACACAAGCACAGAGAATGCTTTTGTTTTAAACAGAGCCGTCAGCAAGCCGTCACCCACGGGACCTTCCAGTGAAACTTGTGATGGTCTGAGTCTTCTTTAAAGTAGCCTACTCATTGGAGGTCAGAAAATTTACAAATGTGAGTCTAGATAGATGGCTCTCAATTTCTTTATTCATATTTGGCAAAGAAAAAGAATCAAATTTTTAGCCCAAAGATATCATTTAAAAATTATTTTTTTTAATTTTTCTTTTGCAAAATACATTTAGATAAATATCAAATCTGAGTATCTGTAAGCCCATATATTTGGTGTATTTTATCATTTGTTCTTCTAAATATTAATTCATTTTTAGCTATTTAATTATATTGAATTTTATTTTTTATTTTATTAATTTTATTGATTTTTTTAAATATCCAAGAACATTTTTATTGTTTTCTGGTGACTCTTTCTGGTATTGGTCTTCTCAGGCTGTCATAAGAAATACCACTGACTGGGTAGTTTAAACAATAAAAATGTATTTTCTCACAGTTCTGGAGGCTGGAAGTCCAAGACCAAGGTGCAATAAGTTCAGTGAGGACTCTTCCTGGCTTACCATGGTCAGTCACCTTCTTGCTTCGTCCTCACATGGCAGAGAGACGATTTTGGTGTTTTTACTTTTCTTATAACAGGATGAGGGCCCCACCCTTACAACCTCATTTACCTTGGTCACTACCTGGTGGGCCCCATCTCCAAACACAGTCACGTTGGGGGTTAAGGCTTCAACATATGAATTGCACGGGGGCACAGTTCAGACCATAACAACTTTATGGCAGCACACTCTTCTTTTTTGAACACCACGTCTTTTATTTATTTATGACTTTTTTAGGGTTATTGTTAGGGTTAAGTTTTGAGGCTAGGTTATGGTTTGAATTAGAGTTAGAAATAGGGTTAGAGTTAAGATTAGGGTTAGAAAGTTCAAGTTATGTTTGGAATGAGGGTAAGGGTTAGGATTTAGGTTTGGGCTAGGGTTGTTGTTGAGTTCGGTAAGGTTAGTCAGGATAGTTTAGGGTTAGGGTTGGTGTCAGGGTTAAAGGAATGATTAGGTTTAAAATTAAAGTTACGGTTAAGTTTAGGTTCAGGTATGAAGTTAGGGTTATATTTAAAGGTTGGCTTAGGGTTTGGTTTAGGTAATAGAGTAATATTATGGTTAAGGTTAGGATAAAGGTCAAGTTATAAAGTTAAGGTTAAGATTGGCTTTAGGCTTAGTGTTACAATCATAGTTTATGGAAAGGGTGAGACCTAGGGCTATGATTAGTGTAGGGTTAAAGTTATGGTTGAGGTTAGGGTCAGGAATAGTATTAAGGTTAGGATTAGGGTTAAGGATAAATTAGGGTTAGGTTTAGGAATACCATGTCTTAATTCATTTTAACTTCCAAGTTTTTCTTTCTTTTGTCTTTCCTTTTGTTTTTGCTGTTTTCTTTATATATTCTTGTTTTGGCCACTTGGTCTCTTTATTCATTTTTTTTTAAGATTTTATTTATTTATTTTCAGAGAGAGGAGAAGGGAGGGAGAAAGAGCAATGTATGGTTGCCTCTCACATGGCCCTCATTGGGGACCTGGCCTGCAACCCAGGCATGTGCCCCGACTGGGAATCAAACCGGGACCCTCTGGTTCCCAGCCCGCGCTCAATCCACTGAGCCACATCAGCCGGGCCTTGGTCACTTTATTCATTTTGATGCCTTTATGTCATGTTGATTTTTTTTAAAGTGTGTCGATTCATGGATATCTATAATTGTATTGATTTGTTTGTACAAATATTATTGCCTTAGAGCAGCAATTTTCAACCTTTTTCATCTCGTGGCACACATAAACAATTTACTAAAATCTGTAACACATCAAAAAATGTATTATATATTATCCAATCTCACAAAAAATAGGTATAATTTTGATTCATTCATACAAGAAGGCTATTGTTATATTGGCTGTTGTCCTTTTTTAGATATATTTTCATTTTTAGAGTACGTTTATTTTTTAAAGTATATTTTACTGATTATGCTATTACAGTTGCCCCATTTTTTCTCTCCTTTATTCCTCTCTGCCCTGCACCACCCCTCCCACCAGCATCCCTGCCCCTTTGCTCATGTCCATGGGTCGTACATATAAGTTCTTTGGCTTCTCCATTTCCTATACTATTCTTAATCTGCCCCTGTCTATTTGTACCTCCCATTTATGCTTTTTTAAAAATATTTTATTTTTAGACAGAGGGGAAGGGAGGGAGAAAGAGAGGGAGAGAAACATCAGTGTGTCATTGCCTCTCACATGGCCCCCACTGGGAGTTGAACCGGCAACCCTTTGGTTCACAGCCCGCACTGAATCCACTGAGCTACACCAGCCAGGGCCCATTTATGCTTCTTATTCCCTGTAACTTTCTCACCATATCCCCTCCCCACTGATAACCCTCCATGTGATCTCCATTTCTGTGATTCTGTTCCTGTTATAGTTGTTTGTTTAGCTCATTTTTGTTTTAGTTTTAGGTTCAGTTGTTAATAACTGTGAGTTTGTTGTCATTTTACTGTTCATATTTTTTATCTTTTTTTCTTAGATAAGTCCCTTTAACACTTCATATAATAAGGGCTTGGTGATGATGAACTTTTTTAACTTGACCTTATCTGGGAAGCACTTTATCTGCCTTTCCATTCTAAATGATAGTTTTGCTGGATAGAGTAATCTTGGATATAGGTCCTTGCCTTTCAGGACTTTGAATACTTGTTTTCAGCCCCTTCTTGCCCTCAAGGTTTCTTTTGAGAAAATAGCTGATAGCCTTATGGGAACTCCTTTGTAGGTTATTGTCTCCTTTCCTCTTGCTGCTTTTAAGATTCTCTCCTTATCTTAAATCTTGGGTAATGTAATGATGATGTGCCTTGGTGTGTGCTTCCTTGGGTCCAATTTTTCAGGGACTCTGTGAGCTTCCTGTACTTCCTGGAAGTCTATTTCCTTTGTCAGATTAGGGAAGTTTTCCTTCATTATTTGTCCAAATAAGTTTTCCATTTCTTGCTGTTCCTCTTCTCCTTCTGGCACCCCTATGATTCAGATGTTGGAATGTTTAAAGTTGTCCCAGAGGTTCCTAAGCCTTTCTTCATTTTTTTGAACTCTTGTTTGTTCATTCTGTTCTGGTTGAATGTTTATTTCCTCCTTCTGCTCCAAATAATTTATTTGAGTACCTGTTTCCTTCTCTTCACTATTGGTTCCTTGTACATTTTTCCTTTATTTCACTTTGCATAGCCTTCACTTTTTTCTCTATTTTGACCATGGTGAAAATAGAGAGAATGGTGACTGATTCTAATGGTGACCATACTCAACCATTTCTGTGAATATCCTGATTACCAGTGTTTTGAACTCTGCATCTGATAGGTTGTCTGTACCCTCTTTGCTTAGTTCTTTTTCTAGAGTTTTGATCTATCTGTTCTCTCATTTGGGCCATATTTCTCTGTCTCAGTGCAGCTGTTACATTGTAAGAGATGGAGCCTTAGGCATTCCCCAGGGCAGGGCAACCCATGTTTCTGCGTTATGGTGCTGTATGTGGGAGAGGGGTCAGAGAGGTAACAATGCTACTTGCGTGGCTCTCACCCTGCTTTCAGTCACTTACTCTGTTACCTACAAGCAAATTGGACCCTTCCTGCTGATTCTCAAGGTGGATGGATTTGTGTACATTCTAGGACCCCATGGGTCTCTCCAATGAACTGTTCTATGAGGCTGGGACTTTCTCCTGCCACTGCAATCCCCACAGGTTTTTACAGCCAGAGGTTTTGAGGCTTTCTTTTCTTGTGCTGGAAACCTGGGTTGCACAGTCTGTCTTGCTCCCTAGTTGTTTTTCCTAGTTTATCCATACCCAAATGTGGGATCATCAGCCACCTTGTCCACCTGGTCCTCCGGCTGCCACCTTGCTGTGCCTCCTCTCTGCCCTTGCTGCCCATCTCCGCCCCTCTTGACAGTCTGGATGCATGTTTCTACTTTAACTCCTTGGTTGTTGGGCTTCTATACAGTGTGATTTTCTGGCAGTTCTGGTTGTTTTTTTTGTTTTTAAATTTGTTGTTGTCCTTCTTTTGTTTGTATGAGGATACAAACTGCATCTACCTACACCTCCATCTTGGATGGAAGTCTATTTTTTTATTATTCTATTACAGTTGTCCAAATTTTTCCCCCTTTACCTTCCTCCACTCAGCCCACCCCCTCCTACAGTCAATCCCCACACTGTTGTCCATGTTCATGGGTCACTCATACATATTCTTTTACTAGTCCCTTCTTCTTTCCACCATTATCCTTTCCCCCTCCCTCTGGCTGCTGTCAATCTACCTATTCCATGTTTCCATGCCTCTGGTTCTATTTTGCTCATTAGTTTATGTTTTTCATTAGATTTATCTTATAGGTGAGATCATATGGTATTTGTCTTTCACTGACTGGCTTATTTCACTTAGCATACTAGTCTCCAGTTCCAACCATACTGCTGCAAAAGGTAGGAATTCCTTCTTTTTTTCTGCTGTGTAGTATTCCATTGTGTAAATTTACCAGTTTTATTCATTCACTCATCTGCTGATGGGCACTCAGATTGCTTCCAGCACTTGGCTATTGTAAATTGTGCTGCAGTTAACATTGGGGTGCATAAGTTCTTTTGAATTGGTGTTTCAGTATTCTTAGGGTATATTCCCAGCAGTGGAATTGCCCAGTCAAAACACAGTTCCATTTTTAATTTTTTGAGAAAATTTATTACTGCTTTCCATGGCAGCTGTACCAGTCTGCATTCCCACCAACAGTGCATGAGGGTTCATTTTTCTCCAACTCCTCTCCAACACTTGTTTGTTGATTTGGTTATGATGGCCGTTCTGACTGGTGTGAAATGGTATTTCATTGTGGTTTTAATTTGTATCTCTCTGATGGCTAGTGATGCTGGGCATCCTTTCATATGTCTCTGGGCTCTCTGTATATCCTCCTTGGACAAGTGTCTGTTCAGGTCTTTTGCCTCATTTTTTAATTGAATTGTTATTTTTCCTAGTGTTGAGTCATATCAGTTCATTATATATTTTGGAAATAAAACCTTTGTCCAAGGTATCATTAGCAAATATGTTCTTCCATACAACCTGTTCTCTTTCCATTTTGATCATGGCTATTATTTATTTATTTGCCAATCTAAGGGAAAAGAAGTCAGTGCCCCTGGCTAAATAGTTAGTAGTTGCATGTTTTTAAAAATTCCTGTGGCACACTAATTGAAAATTGCTGCCTTAGAGTAAGAGGGATGGAGTGTGCTAAAATGCAAGTAAGTTGGCATTTGCTTCATTTCCATGGGAAGGAGGGCACTGTTCAGCTTCTTTCATGTCTGCCCCAATGTATCTTTTCTTTTCTCCTTTATAATTTTGCCAGTTAGCATAGAGGTCTGAAAATATCTTAGGCTTTGCTCAGCTTCTATACCATGCCCAATATTGACACTGAGTGCTCTAGAAATTATCTTACTTTGCTTAAAGATCTCTCACACTTTGACCTGTCACTCATGCCAGTAGCAGACCCTAGAGAAAGGAAGGTTAAGTAGTTGGATTATTGAAGCAGTATTCTGCAGTCTTTCTGTCACTTATTTACTTTAAGAGTTGCTCCATAGCCTTTCTCAATGATCCTGCAAGCCTTTTTTTTCTTTTGTTTTGTCATGGTTTAGGTGCATGTTATTAGTGTTCTTTCAATTGCTGACTTTTTTAAAAGAAAATTTATTGAGATATTATTTATGTACCAAAAAAACGTACTTATGTGTGCAATTTAATAATTTTTAGCAAATTTAAAGAATTGTACAATTATAATCACAATCAACACTAGAATATTTTCATCATTCCACAAAGGACATTTGTATTCTCTAACAATCACTCCCCATTCCCACCTCTAGGTCCAAACAATCACTAACCTATTTTTCTTGTATATAGATTTCCATTTTCCATAAATTTCACATAAATGGAATCAAACAATAAAAGACTTGTATGCCTGGCTTCTTTAACTTAGTATAATGGTTTTAAGGTTCATCTATGTTTTAATATATATGAGGAGGGATCCCCCAAAACAGGAGTCATCTTCTGAAACGTGAACCCCCGGTATTACAGGCTTCCCCTGCTAGGTGAGTGTTCTACAAACCCATCTGTATCATTGTACCAGCTGGCATTATTGTGAGAGTCTGCGTTTGGCTTCAGTGAATTTTTTGAAGAGTCCTTCAACACATTTGCCAATTTCACAATGAGTGATTTACAAGCACACCTGCCCACACCATGCTGAGTGTCCAGGAGTTTTGGACCAAAAAAGGCATGACACTGTGCCCCACTACTCTATTCACCCCATCTCACCCTGAGTGACTTTTTTTTTTTTGTTTCCCCCAGATGAAAAAGTCCTCAAAGGGCAAAAATTTTGCCAATGTGGAAGAGATGAAACAAAAAATAGCAGAAGCACTAACAGTTTAGTGCTTCAAAAACGAGTTCAAAAACTGTTTTGAGCAGTGGAAAAAATGTCTTGATACGTGTATCGCACCAAATGGAAGGTACTTTGAAGGTGATTTAAGTTTAAACATGTAAAAATACATACATATTTTTTCTTTTTTTCTTTTTAAAAAAAATTACTTTATTGTTGTTCAATTACAGTTGTCTGCATTTTCTCCCCACCATTCCCCCCACCCAGCCAGACTCACCTTCCTCCCTTGCTTCCACCCTCCCCCTTGGTTTCGACCATGTGTCCTTTATAGTAGTTCCTGAAAACTCATCTCCCCACTGTCCCTTTCCCCCTCCACTCTGGCTATTGTTAGATTGTTCTTAATTTCAATATCTCTGGTTATATTTTGTTTGCTTTTTCTTTTGTTTATGTTCCAGTTAAAGGTGAGATCATATGGTATTTGTCCCTCACCACCTGGCTTATTTCACTTAGCATAATGCTCTCTACATCCATCCATGCTGTCACAAAAGGTAGGAGCTCCTTTTTTCTCTCTGCTGTATAGAATTCCATTGTGTAAATGTACCATAGTTTTTGATCCATTCATTTAATGATGGGCAATTAGGTTGCTTCCAGCACTTGGCTATTGTAAATTGTGCTGCTATGAACATTTGGGTGCATAGGTTCTTTTGAATTGGTGTTTTGGGGCTCTTAGGGTATAATCCCAGCAGTGGAATTGCTGGGTCAAAAGGCAGTTCCATTTTTAGTTTTCTGAGGAAATTCCATACTGTTTTCCACAGTGCACCAGTCTGCATTCCCACAAACAGTGCATAGGGTTCCCTTTTTTCTGCATCCTTTCCAACACTTAGAAAATTCTATAGACTCCACAAAAAAACTACTTAACCTAATAAATGAATTTGGCATAACATCTGGATACAAAGTCAATACTCAGAAATCAAAGGCATTTTGGTACACCAACAATGAATTATCAGAAACAGAAAGCAGGAAAAAAATACCATATCTGAAAAAAAAATCCCATGTCTGAAAAAAAATCTGATATAGCAACAAGAAAAATAAAGTACCCAGGAATAAACCTAACCAAGGAGGTAAAAGACCTGTACTCAGAAAACTACATAACACTGAAGAAAGAAACTAAGGAAGACACAAACAAACGGAGGCATGTACCATGCTCATGGATTGGAAGAATTAACATCATCAAAATGTCCATACTACCCAAAGTGATTTATATATTCAATGCAATCCCTATTAAAGTACCAATGACATATTTCACAGATATAGAACAACCATTTCAGAAATTTATATGGAACCATCAATGATCCCAAATAGCTGCAGCAATTTTGAGAATGAAGAACAAAACAGGAGGGATCACAATACCTGATATCAAACTGCATTAAAAGGCCACTGTAATCAAAACAGCCTGGTACTGGCATAAAAACAGACACACAGACCAATGGAACAGAACAGAGAGCCCAGAAATAAACCCAAGTCTCTACAGTCAATTAACATTTGACAAAGGGGGAAGAAGCATAAAATGGAGTAAAAATAGCCTCTTCAACAAATGGCGTAGGGAGATCTGGACAGCTACACGCAACAAAAAAGAAAAAAAAAAAAGTTGATCACCAATTTATACCATACACAAAAGTAAATTCAAGGTGAATAAAAGACTTAAATATAAGTCATGACACCATAAAAGTCCTAGAGGAGGACATAGGCAGGAAAATCTCAGACATTCCACACAGCAACATCTTCACTGATATGTCCCCTAGAGCAAGGGACATAAAGGAAAGAATAAACAAATGGGACCTCATCAAGTTAAAAAGCTTATGCATGGCTAAAGAAAACAGTATTAAAATGAAAAGAGAACCAACTATATGGGAAAACATTTTTGCCAATGATACCTCAGACAAGGGTTTGATCTCCAAAATATATAAAGAACTCACATACACAATTTTTTATAAATAAATTCTGGGTGTTTTTGGGTCCCCCCCTTGTATGAATATTTTATTATTTTTATTGTTAAACATTATTCTCACATATAGGCATACTACATTTGTTGATCCATTTAACAGGTGATAAGCATTTGAGTTATTTTCCAGTTGGGTACAATTATAAATAACGCAACTTGGACATTCATATACAGCTCTTTTTTTTAACCTTACAATTTCATTCATCTTGTGAAGAGTTCTAGAAATAGACACTGGGTTGGATGGTTAATTTATGCTTAACTAGTTAAGAAATTGCTACACTGTTTTCCATTTTACATTCATACTAATAATATATGTGAGTTCCAGTTTTACAGTTTCCTTGATCTCACTGCCTTTTGGTTACAATCATGGTAGAGTTTGTGGATTGTATCTCAAATAGTTTGCCTTTCCTTAGTGATGAACAATGTTTGTCTTTACATCTGCCTTTTGGTAATTTGTATCTTGGCTGAAATGTCTTTTCAAATCTTTCACCTCTGTTAATTGGTCCTTTTAATTCTCATTATCGGGTTGTAAGAGCACCAACTTACACCATACACAAAAATAAATTCAAGGTGGATAAAAGACTTAAATGTAAGTTGTGACACCATAAAAGTTATGAAAAAATTATGAATTTATAGATATGAAAACTCAAATATCTAAAGAAATTAATTAATGTTTACAAAGTATGTTTTCTTTTTCAGCCATATTAACCGTTCCAAGTATACAGTAAAATATTAAGTATATGCACAATGTTGTAAAAAAGATTTCTAGCAGGACTTTTTCATCTTTCAAAACAGAAACTTTATACTCATTGATGAACATTTCCCCATCCATTCTCCCCACAGCTTCTTGCAATCAACATTCTAATTTCTGTTGCTTAGGATGAGATATCTCATATAAGTAGACTCATACAGTCTTTGTCTTTTTGTGATTTACTTATTTCATTTAGCATAATGTCCTTCAAGATTCAATCACCTTGTAACAATGACAGTATTTTCCTCTTTTATGAAGATTGAATAATATTCCTTTGCATGTATGTATGGTGATGAACCCTTGGGTTGCTTCTATCTTTTGGCTATTGTGAATAATGCTGCAATGAATGTGTGTATGCAAATATCTCTTCAAGATTCTGCTTTCAATTATTTTGGGTATATATCCAAAAGTGGAATTCTGGATCATATGCTAATTTTATATTAATTTATTAGAGAAAACTCCATACTGTTTTCCACACTGGCTGTACTATTTTCCATCAACAACAGGGTGCAAGGGTTCCAATTTCTCCACATCCTCACCAACATTTGTAATAATAGCCTGCTTTTGTTTTGTTTTGTTTTGTCTTTGATACTGGTCATCCTAACAGGCATGAAGTGATATTTCATTGTGGTTTCAATTTGCATTTCCCTTATGATTAGTGATATTAACCATCTTTTCATATGCTTTCTGGATATCTGTACATCTTCTTTGGAAAAATGTCTATTCATGCCCTTCCCCCATTTAGTCATGTTTTGTTTTTGTTATTGAGTTGTAGTTCTTTATGTATTCTAGAGATTAACCCTAGAGATTTATCATACATACAATTCACACATATTGTCTTTCACTCTGTAGGTTTCTTTTTCACTCTGTTGATAGTTTTCTTTACTATGCAGAAATTTTAAAGGTTGATGCAGTCCCATTTGTCTATTTTTGTGCTTGTTGCCTATGCTTTGGTATCTTAATTCAAAAATTATTACCAAATACAATGACTTGAAGAAACTATTTTTTAAGGAATTCTATAATTTCAGATTTTACATTTTGGTCTTTAATTCATTTTAAGTCAATTTTTGTCTACAAAGTAAGGTAAGAGTCCAATTTTATTTCTTTGCATGTAGATGTTCAATTTGCCTACAAAATTTATGTTTTAATTAATCAAAAATTCTTAAATATATGTATGAAAGGGACCAAGATTTTGATGAATTGGAAGTAGAATGTAAAAGATGGAGGTTGTCTTGTCAAGAGATTGAGAACTAGAAAGAAGCCTGAACATTTCTGAGCTCATAGAGCAAAGTGAGGATGCCCCGGGACATATAAAGAAATCAAAGACTCTGAGTAAACACAGAACTCCATCAAAGAATAAAGATTCTGCTTCTCCAAACAACACTGTATTTTTCCTGTACTAATATATACTGTAATCATATTATTATTATTTATTGTGTGTTAACTGTCTTGGCCACAAGACTATACATTTTGGAAAAGCAAGATATATGTCTATATTATTTACTATTTTATCCTTACGGTTTACACATTGACTGGCACATAGTACATACTCAGTACATACTGGTAGAAGAACGAATTGTGGGATTTCTACTTCCAACATGATTATGGACTAGGTAATCTGAAGATTTCTTTCTACAAAACACCTAGAAATGTTGCATTAAAGGTAGCAAAAATTCTCAGACATGAAGAAGAGCAAAGAAAAGTCCTTTATCTAACAGGAAGAGAAGAGTAATCATTGTGAAATATGCCCAAAGCTTTCTCCACAACAAAGGCCACGAGCTTTTGAGAAGAGATAACCAGAGCATTTTGCTACCTAAGGGAAAAGCATTTACCTGATTCCAGACCTCCCAGACATCCTGTCTCACCTGAAAGAGGAAAAAACTGCTAGAAAATATTTTTGAAAGTCACAGACAAGGGACATGGGCCCACTAAAAGAATGAGATTTAATTCTATGTTTATAGAGTGCCATGAATCAATGTCAATGTATAGCTTATGGGAGGTGGCATGATGGTAAGAATACTGGGCCAAAAGGCAAGAGTTGGAAGACCGAGTCAGGAGCGTGGCCTTGAGCAAGTCATGTGACATCTCTCTGCCCCAGTATTTTTATGTGTAAAATCAGTCAACTGAAGCAGATGCATGAGATATGGGAATTGGTTTTGTGGTTGGGACCTAAGAATTAAAGATAATTTGAACAATATATGTGTTTATATTTCATCTCAGCTACAGCCTCTTGGGAATTTGAATAATTTTGGATTTCACATTGTAGTAAATCATTAAAAATTGCGACATAAAGGATGTAGTTTTAAAAACATTTCATATAATTTTGATAAATATTTTAAGCAGCATTGATTTTATGATATTTGTGATAGCAATTATAATTAATATATATCGGTTACTCATCTTGGACTGGCACTTTGCTCATTTCTTTACATGCATTATTTCATTTAACTTTTACAACAACTACATAGGTAAATGTTATTGTCTTTGATTGGATTCACCCCCCCACCCATAGAAGAACTTTGGGTAGGAATAGTTTATTTGAAAGATAATCAAGAAGACGTGTGAATGAGTCAAGATGTTGGAGAGGAAAGAGAAGGAAAGAGTGCAATAATGAGCTTATTATTGTTGTGGACAACAGAGGTTCAAATCTCCTGAGGGCTGTCTGAAAGACTACACTACTGAGTCAGGGGACCGACAGGCATCTGCCTGCTGATGCCCACCATCCTTGGCTGAAGGTATGCCTTATATTTCCAGCCTGCTGGGCTAAAGGGCAAGCAAAATCCCATGCCCAGAGAATACATTCTTGCGGAGATTTCAGGAAAGTGAATTTGGGGGATTTATGCCGGGACAATGGGGATACCAATGAATGACAGGCAAGACACTAAGAATATCTGATGCAACTTATTTTTATTTTATAAATTAAGAAAATGCCCAAGGACATACAGTTAGCAAGTGGAGGAGCTGAGTTTTGAAGCCAGGAAGTCTGGCTCCAGACTTAGTGCTGTATTTTGAAATGGAGATATAGTAAAAACTTCATCAGGGTCTCTGAAGCAATTGAAATGCCTCATTTTGCAATAGTTATAAGAGTTTAAGAACATACCAATAATACCATTTTGGAAGATTAAATGTCATTTTAAAATGTTGAGTGGTAATATTCAAGGTTTAATTCATTCTGAAATACTGAATTTTGACAAATCAAAGTGAAAGCTCATTTCGATTTTTTTAAATCTCAGAAATACCCTTTTTGCCCATGGAGGTGAGGCAAATCTTTTTTTTTTTTTTTAAAGATTTTATTTATTTATTTTTAGAGAGAGGGAAGGGAGGGAGAAAAAGAGGGAGAGAAACAGCAATGTATGGTTGCCTCTCACATGGCCCTCACTGGGGACCTGGCCCACAACCCAGGCATGTGCCCTGACGGGGAATCGAACCGGGATCCTCTGGTTCCCAGCCCGCACTCATTCCACTGAGCTACACCAGCCAGGGTGAGGTGAGGCAAATCTTTATTCAACACTCATTAATTTCTCTACCTCATCATCCATTCATTCATTCATTTTTTAATATTCAGAAACCTCCTTTGTTCACTTTGCCTTGCATAAATGTCTTTTCTCTCCAGTCAATAACCATCCTTAGTATCATTTCTAATGGCTGCAGATTAGATTGCCTCCAAGTTTCCAGTTACATAATTTATATTTTTCATAAGGATGTTTGAAACATATACTATAGGTAATTGTTTCTATTAAAGTAAAAGCCATAAAAATGAAGTATTTACTTAATTTGCTTTTCTGTAGGCATCCCTAAAAACTGTTGCTGCAGCTTATATGAGAGGTCCCCAAAATGTTATTCTTCAACCCCAAGTGTCTGGAGGCTCTGTCATCTGTTCTTCCTCCTGTGTTCTCTACAGGGAACTGGCACAAATGAGAGATATGGCACCAGTTTACTGAGGAGCCAGGAAATCTAAATTTATTACCCAGTAAAAATGACTTGAAATTCCAGACTTGGAGGCAATTTTTAAAGGCTTACATGAACACAAACAATTCCCTCCTTAGTGAATTTCTCTTATTAGGCATAGCAAAATGATTCCCACTTTCTAAAGTACACCACGGTCTGATTTATTAACTTTCAGTTGGGGATGAGAAAGGAAGAATGTAAATGGAATTTACAATCACAGCACAAGAATATCTCGTGACAACTGGGTGACAGGCATTGCACTCAGAAAGAACTGATGAGCCTACCAACATTCAAGAGATCACATCTTTAGAAATTTTCTATTATCTCCATTGGACTTGAAAACTAAGGCACAACACAAGATGTATATTGTGGGCACATGCCAAGATAATGGGGAGACTGGAATGGAATGAGATAGGCTGGGCATCCCATAATATCCTCTAATTTAATTTGGGGGAATGTGTATATTTGATAAAGATCCTTGAGCAAAACTGTTGGGTTGTAACCTCAGATCTGGCAATTACTAGTCATGTAACCTTGAGCAAGTCGCTTAAATTATGCCTCAGCTTTCATTTTATAATACAGATAATATAATTGGAGTCACTACATAGTTATTGCAGAGTTTAAATGTTACCATAGTACCTTGAATCTATGACATTATTACTTTTATACTAATACCTACCCATAATCATAATTTAATTATATTAACATTTATGATGATCTGATTTGAAAACATATTTTTCTGTCTTTTATTAATATTTCAGTTTTAAGTGATCTATAGAAAATCCAAATAAAGCTGAATTAAGAAAAAGATAATTGGCTCCCCTTATTGAAAGGTACGGAACTGGGGGCTTCAGAAAGAGTTGGATCTGGTTGTCTGCAGCGTATGATCTTAATCAAATCCTGCAGCATGTGATCTTGGTCAAGTTCTTCTTAGTCCTCTTAGCTGTACGTTTCTCTAGGCTGATTCAGGGCTCAGTCAAGTGCTCACATCTTTGTGGCAAATCACAGCATCTCTAGGTCTGTGGTCTTGGCAATCCAGTGAAAACTAACCACTCTTTCCCTCCAGCCCTAATCAAGGAGTCAGTTGCATGGGATGACCTAGGTCACTATGGTCAGAGACATGGGTATAGCAGGCTGGGACCACACTTCTCCCCTAGACCACTCACTCTGGTAGTGATTGGGCCATATCCTAAACCCTAGGCTGGGAATGACTTGTCCCCAACCTAACCTCATGGCCTGAGAGTGAGAAAGACTGATCAACTCAAAGAAAATCAAGCAGTTATTAGTTATTAGAAGGTGCTGGTTTTGGGAGGGGTAGGATAGCTATATATATACATACACACACGCACACATACATATACATATTCAACAGAAGCCTTAAATATATCCATATTACGTCACTGAATTTAAGCCAGTTCTATTATGGATATAATCATGAAATAACCCTTGGCAGCTCCCGATGTTTATTTTAAATCACAACATAATCCCTTCTCTTTTCTTTCTGTTGGGCCCCAGTGAGAACCCTGGTTTTCCACCAGTGGAGATATGACCAAGCATTGAAGTGCCCCTGCCTGGTAAGTAAGAAGGATCAACAAGACCAATGAGAAGTGTCACTAATTTAAAAACTGTTGATAGAGGGAAGTCTATGTGGTGTTGGCAAACGACTCAACTTGCCGAAGGTCACATGGTGTGGAGAGCAGGACCAATAAAATGCCATTGTTTTGATCAAGATTGAATAAAGTATATAAAACAAAATGAAGTCATTCACATCAACCAGGATGGCTGCCAGTCAACCATGAAACTTTGGTTCAAGAGAGAAACTACCTAAGTCACACTAGACACATCTGGCAAGGAGACACACCTATGGTATCTGCACATGTGATCAGAACAGCCATGTCTGCAGAGCAGGACCACCTATAGATAGGCTCCTGGGGAAATTTCCCACTCACCATCAGGGATGCTAAGATACTTATCAAAGGACCCAGAAGGGTGGAGTACACACTTTCAAGGTATAACTGAGGCAGGTTCCAGGCCACTGCTGAAACAGCTGGGCTCCAAACACCAGAGTGCAACTCCACACCATGCTGATGGTGGAGGCTCTTCCCTGCTGCACTGAGGACTTCATCTGCCCTGCTACCCACCTGGTTCCAGAGATCCTTCTTTGCAAGATACTGATGGCTACCCTGCCCACAGTGCTGCCTCCCAGACCCTCAGACTCAGACTCTGGGACTCAAGTCCATTATCCCCCAATTCTCTCATGTGATGTTATTATTGATTGTTTCTGAATGATTAGTATTGTTATTAGGTTAGTATATATTTGGATTAAATTTGCATTAATAAAATGATGCGATCCCGGCTCACGGGGTCCGCGGCATTGTGGCCGAGACTAGACATTCACAAGGACTACCAAATCCTGTGGAGGAAAAGAGACAGCACAGCCTCTTTCTCAGGGGGAGAGAGCCTCAGAGCACCTCTGCCACTCTCTCAAAAGAAGAGTGCAGGACCCTATCCTTGACAGGCATTTATTGCTTCTCTGGGCACATTACATCAAGGATGGTCCTCATTTACTATGCATAGGTTCGATTTAGGTGGTTACTTTTTACAGAAAACAAAGGAGAGGATGTTGCTAATTACATCAAAAAAGAAGGATATTTGCAAATGTAAAGGGAAAAGTGGTTGAACTGGTTACACTCATCTTTGGAAGGTTTAGCATAGATTTTAGAAAGTTACTTTAAAGATATGCAGTAAACATTTGCCACCTCAATTCAGGGTGAGGGAGTTTTAGCGAAAAAAGCAAGTCTCAAAGTGGCCTAGGTACAATGCAGGCCCAATTTCCCACAGGAGAAACTATCTGTGGGTGTGGGTCCTGTGTACTGGACCTCGCTTTCCACTGGCCTTTCCGAATGGGAGCTGAGCCCACGCCATGCAGAACGGTCTCCTATAATAAAATCTGAGTGAATAGCATAGTCACCTGTGTTGGCTCCCTGTTATTTCTCAGGGTTGGTTCATCTGCAGGACGGGTGGTTGTGCAGCAGCTCGGCACTTTTGGTTCTTAAGGCCCAGATAAGGTGACTGGAACAGGGACTGAAGGTTGACTTATAGGAAAGACTATATCATGAACATGACACTCTCAACACATGGAAACTCTTGTTTGCAGAATTCTGACTTCTGTGGGCCTGGCACAAAAGGTCAGAATGCCCCCAGTGCTTGTCATAATTGAGCACACGTGAAGTGCCCACTGGAACCCAAAAGGATGACCTGTTACAGAACAAACCGGGAGCTGTAAATGATATACTGTTACCAAAAGGACCCCAACTGTGTGCTCCGGGAAGGGGGGGGTCCCTCACCCCATACTAGGTTCATTTTGCTCGCCACCAAAGGAAAGATGTCTCTCAATGCCAGAGACTGGTGAAACAGAAAGGAATTATTTATTTACAAGTTATACAGACTTAGAGTAATGACTTAATGTCTTCTTTAAAATACTAAAGTTCTTTAGAACACCCACAGATGCACACAGTCCTTCCTTCTCCCACTGCCCAGTCTGGGGTACCGTATCTCAGGAAAAGAAGTAGAAGTCCGTGACTCAGGCTCCCAGCACCATCAGCTGCGTCGCTTCCGAGATCTCCTGTTAATCCAAAGCCATGTGACACCTTCTCATGGCCCACCAGCAAGAGTCCTTTCACCCCTTTTCCTCCAGGCAAAGTCTCTCCTGCTTCCTAAGCCACATGGTAAAAGGAGCAACCTAGAGCCACGCGGTCCTCTCACCCAAGCTGAGGGTTCCCACTCTGCCAAAACTGCACGGTCCCCCTTTGGCATGGCTGCCACACCTGGGTTTAAATCCCCGCGCCAATCTTCCTCTGCAGACCCATTTCCAATTTCTCCTACAATCAGTTACACCTGCCAGCATTCCATATTCTTCCAGCTTTAAGGGGCTGCCATGGTAACTGTGGGCAGGCGTGGCTCCATGGTATGGAGCCAATCATCTTCAAGCTCTCACGCAGGTGCTGTAACCAGAGGGAGTTGCCTCCCAGTTACATCTTGGGTGGAAGTCACTTCCATCCCCCTGGCTCAAAGCAAGGCCACGGCTATTCAACATAACCATGAAACCAGTTAAAGGTTATAGATATGTTAAATGACCACGCCAGAGATTAGCTGCAAAGCTACTGCTATACAAAACACCTCTGAAAGGCCCTGCTCCACATGTCCCATCCCCCCAGCTCAGACTTGTGGGGGTGAGGACACCCCATATATATTTTTCTAATATTTCCTGGACACCTTGAATTCTGTACCCCATTCCAAATCCCTATTTGGGCCCCACCCCCTTGGCTCCACCCTGTTACAGATTGATCAGAAGTTGTTTTCCAAAGCTTTAACTGTGATTCCTTTCCTTCTTACTTTCCTCCCTGGCCACTGAGCTAAAGAATCACGCATGATGCCTTGTGTTTGTGGACACTGACTTTGCTCTCAGACTGAAATGTGGTGAGCTAGCCCTCCAAGATACATCCCTCAGGTGACACTGTTCCAACTGCTCCAGAAGTCCAACACAGGCCCTTTCCTCATATTTGCTCAGGAGGTTGAAGATCACTACAGATTTTTAGTCCTTGACTATGGTATTGGTATTATGGACTGGTATTATGGACTGGTATTGGTATTATGGACTGGTATTAAAAATGTGCTTTGGCTTAGCTTTCTGAAAGATTTGTTTTGCTGCCTTTAATCAGTGGATGCCTCTGAGGGGGAGAGGCATCAACTGTATGTTTTATTCAAAAGGATAACAGGTTTTGACACAGCAACTTGAGGATTCACAAGGTTTTTGATAATTGGTAGCAAGTCTGATTCCGAGGAATTGTTCCAGTTACCTATATCTGTCCGTTATTATCCCAAACTCAGAGTTAAGAATAGACCAAGAAATTTAGGAATACACTGATGAGGACATCACCCGTGGTGTCTGCAGCTTTGAGACTGAGAAACAAAACAAATTCACATGGAGTACTGAGTCCTGTGGAGGAAAAGGGAATGGCACAGCCACTCTCTCAAGAGGAGAGAACCCCGACCCTTGCCTTGACGGGCTTTTACTGGCTTTCTTATAGCATACATCAAAGAAGGTTTTTATTCATTACACTTACGTTTGCTTCAGGTAATTACTTTTTACACATAGCAACAGAAAGGATGTTACAGATTATTTCTTACAGATAAACAAGGAAAGAATGTTGCAGAGGCAAGGGAACGATAAGAGTAATTGGTCTGGTTACACTCCAATCCTTGGGAGAATTAGCACAGACTTCAGGAAGTTACTTTAAAGATATGCAGTAAGCATTTGCTGCATCAACTCAGAGTGAGGGAGTTTTAGCAAGAGCAAGTCACAAAGCAGGCTAGGTATAATGTAGGCCTGGTTCCCCATGGGAAAGCCGATCCATGGGTTTGGCATCCTGTGTGCCATCATGCGCATATGGGCTTTCCCAAAGGGTTGAGCTACATTTGCCATTGCCAGGAAGATCGGTCCCCAACAATACAGGTAAAATATGTTTATGCATACGGGAAAAACATTTATCTCAACTATAAGCTGAGGGAGGTGTTAAGCATAGGAAGAAAGTGTCCACAAAAATGTGTAGAATGAACAATGTGTGTGGATATTGGTGGCAAAACCATTCGTAGGTATTTTTCCAAAAGAAATGAAAATATGTTTACTCAAAACCTCCATGCACATGTTTGTAGCCGTTGTATTCACCTTGCCAAAAGCTGGAAGCAGTGGAAATGTCTTTAAACTACAGAATCAACTGCTGTACATGCACACAAAAAATGCTACCCTGCACTGAAAAGAACAAACAACTGATACACACAACTCCACAGGCAAATCTCAAATCCATTATATCAAGCCTACATACTATAGGATTCCACTTATATAGTATTCTAAAAAAAGAAAAAGGTAAGAATAGAAAACAGAGTAGCTGTTGACAGGAACTAGACATGGGGACATGTGGAGAAAAGTTCATTAAAGGGCCACAAGAAAGTTTGCCTATGAATTTATGTGTCCACATCTTTGCTTCCAACAAATGAAGTTTCATTGTATTAAACAGTCACACAGAGCTCTGTTTCCCTGGCTCATGAAAGCAAGAATAAATTTCATTTTGAAAATACCTCTACCTCCGTAAGTTTTGAACAGATGGCGTTACTTGAAATAGGAAGAGAGCCTTATGTGCGTTACTTTTCTGCTAAATGTCTATGAATATCTATGTATGAGAAGTAGGAGTGAGGAGAAAGGAGGTAAGTGAGAAAATGTGAAATCCCATCTTTCTTCACTCCATCTGCCAGACTAATTTAAAAAGTGCCTTTATCTTTAGTCTCATTTGTTACTATTTTTGTTATAATAAACTCAAAAATCTATTTTAAATCAGTTTTAAAGTAAAAAGTAAAGCTTCTAGGATCCATACTTCATCAATGTGTTAAAATATCACACCAGAGAAAATGAATTGTCTGTGGGAACGTGTCTGTCAAAGCCGCGGCAAACTGCGAGCTCCAGGCGCATGGCCACTGTGTGAACCCATTTGTTGATCTTGGGTCACTAGGAAACAGGTCACTAAGGAAACGGGGCAAGAAAACTGTCAAGCACCACTTGATTTAAGAGATATTATGTAAAGGAGTTATATAGTTTTAATCAATAAATAACCAGCGGCTCCAGTGATTCGGGGCTTCTGGCCGTTCACCTGCCTTCGAGTGCGGTGTCTTATTGTCTCTCCACAATTGTCCTGTTTTAGTATCCTATTATTCTACTTTTTTTATAGTTCATCAGAGTTTGAATTTGTAACTGAGGAGTACTTACTAAGAACATTTTCATATGAAGAATACTTGACACACTCCCTGTACATATCCAGGAAGTATTCCTTACCTTTTCTCTTAAAACAATACATATCAAAAGAATCTTCCAGTATGAATATAGCTCATCCTAGATGACCAAAGGACAGGTTGGGATCACAGGGACACCAGGAGTACACAGCAGTCTACCGAGGGGTTTCATTCATGTTCCTTATTTCTAGTGACGTAGATCATGCAACAGAAAATAGATTCCATGGATTCCTAGGTGACTTCAAAGTTGGTGGTAGATAGCAACACAAGAAAGAATAAAATTTATTTAACTTGAAAAATAAGAAAAGCAGGTGGAGGCATGGAAAAGAACATGAAAGAGAACAGGATATGTATATAATCTTTGAAAATAGTTTACTTATTCTACGTATCTCTAAACAATTTACAATGTATTATGCCATGTGTTCAAACATTACAGCCTGTATCACCTATAAAACATGTGGATGAAAATTACAACAAAATGGATCCTCATAATTGATGAAAAAAGACAATGGGAAGAAGGATGGGTATCACAATAAGATGATCAAGTAAAGTTTCAGGGGGGATAAGATTGGACATTTTCACAGAATTTTAAACATGGGTAGGATAATAGGTATGTAGAGATGAGGCAGTGGTTTTCCAGATTCCTGGATCTCTAAGCATAACAAGAATGTGGAGACTTACAGAAAAAGAAGAAAGCAAAAAATATTAAGGTGAATTATAAATAGTTTAGAGATGAGAAAATTGGTTTAAGAATCCTGAATACATATTTTAGTTCTAAGTTTGCCAATACCCTTTGCTTTGATTCTGGACAAGTTCATGGATTCTTGTTTCTCAATGTATTTATCTGTAACATTAAAGGGAAAGACCAAATTATCTCTGAGGTCCTTTTCTATTGCGCAATACTTTTAAATCCAACATACAATGTTCATTGTGGATGTGAAAATGCCCCATCTCCATCACAAGAATCCTTTGTGTACATCCCAGCTCCTTGGCTATCATATCCATCAGTGAGGTCCTACCACCTGTGCCAGCTGAGGCCAAGTGCTCCAGGATAGCCTGGGAAGGATACAAGGATCACCTGCTGCAGGCCACTTCAACTGAAAGAGGAACCTGGGGAAAACTTCCTTTCTAATCGGCAGAAATGAAATCCTCCTGAAAGAGGTTTTTTGTTTTTTGTTTTTTTCATTTACTTTTTCATTAAGCTTTTTATTCTTTTGTAAAGGTAGGCTTGTATACAAATGTAATAAATAATACAAAATGGTCTTATGTACTGTTTACCCAGTTTACATAAATGCAAACATTTTGCAAAATTATAGCATAAAATCACAACCAAGATATTAGTATTTATACTTACAATATACAGAACGTCTGAATCACCAGGAGGATCTCCTGTGTTGCCCTTTTATAGTAAACCATCTCCTACTTTTTCTTTGACCTTGGCAACCACTAATCTGTATTTCACTTTTAAATGTTGTCTGGAAAAATTCTATCCATTGTTAATACAATGAGAACAGTTTGCACAGCATTGATGTAACCTGGCAGCCAAGAAGAGTGGACTGGAATTCATATGCATGAACAATGACAACTTCACTGTACTAGTCAATGGTGCGCGAGTAGGACATGGTAGATGCCGTTGATCATGTGTACCGTGTGGCCTATGCATTCAAAATAACTGAGCAAGTAGAGCAACAAATCTGCATCAAATATTGTGTTAAGCTTCAGCATTCCTCCACAGAAACTATTCAGATGATTCAGAAGCCACTGCTATGGGCAACTGGTGATTGGCAGCTTCATCACAACCATGCACCCGCTCTTGAATCACATCTTGTGCGGTTTTTCAGCCAAACACCAAATCACCCAGGTGACTCAGCCCCCTGCAGCCCAGATTTGCCACTCTGCAACTTCTGGCTTTTCCCAAAACTAAAATCACTTTTGAAATGGAAGAGATTTCAGACTCTCAATGAGATTCAGGAAAAATGATGGGGCAGCTAATGGCAATTGGGAGGACTGCTAGGTTCCAGGGTGTGTACTTTGAAGGGGACTGAGGCATCATTGTCCTATGTACAGTGTTTCTTGTATCTTGTATTTTCTTTAATAAACGTCTACATTTTTCATATTAAGTGGATGGATACCTTCTGGACAGACCTTGTAACTTCCATGAAATGATTTTTTTACACATATTTCCTTGGGAATCCATCCAGACCAAATTGTTACATGTATCAATAATTCATTTATTTTCAATGCTGAGGAATGTTCCATGCTATAGAATGTTTGTTTAAGCATTTCCCCACTGAATGACACTTGGGATCTTTATAGTTTCTGAGTAATAAGCATAAAGCTACCATAAATATTCATATACTGACTTCTGTGTGTATGTAAGTCTTCATTTTTCCAAGATAAATGCAATTGCAGGGTTATATGGTAATTGCACACTTAGTTTCATAAGAAAATGTCAGAGTAGTTTTTAGAGTGCTGCATGATTTTACATTCCCACCAACATCCTTGTCAGAAATTGGCATTGTCACAATTTTTTTTATTTTAGCCACTCTTATGGAGTGATACCTCATTGTGGTTTAAATTAGCATTTCCCTGAAAGCTCATAATGTTGAATATCTTTTCAGTGCTATCTGCCATCTGTGTATTCTCTTTGGATGATATGTTCCCACTTTATTCTTCATTTTCAAGATTGTTTTAGCTATCCTAAGACCTCTGCTTTTCTATAAGAATTTTATAATAAGTTTGTCTATGTCTATAAAAATGCATGCTGGGATTTTAATAGGACTGCATGAAACATTAAATTGATTGGAGGAGAAGTTACATCTTTACTATGTTGAGTCTTCTAACAATTACACATTATGTATGTCCATTTATTTCCATGTCCTTTGATTTCTTTCATTAAAATTATATCACACTCAATGTTCAGATCTGTCCTTGTTTTGCTATGTTTATTCCTAACTATTTTATTACCTTTGGAGTAACTGTAAATGGTGCCATTTTTAATTACCCTTTTCACATGTTCATTGTTAGTCTGTAGACATTCCATTGATTGTTGTGTGTTCATCTTTTATCCAATAACCTTTCTGAATTCTCTTTTTTTGTTCTAGGATCTTTTTAAAAATTAAAACCACAGTGAGATACCACTTCAAACCAGTGAGAATGGACATCATAAACAAAGCAACAAACAACAAGTGTTAGAGAGGTAGTGGAAAAAAGGGAACTCTACTGCACCATTGGAGGGATTGCATACTGGTGCAACCATTATGGAAAACAGTATGGAATTTCCTCAGAAAACTAAAAATGGCCTTTTGACCAGGCAATTCAACTGCTAGGATTATGTCCTAAGAACCCTGAAACACCAGTCCAAAAGAACCCATGTGCCCCAATGTTCATAGCAGCACAATTTACAATAGCCAAGTGCTGGAAGAAACCTAAGTGCCCATCAGTAAATGAATGGATCAAAAAACTATGGTACATTTACAGAATGGAATACTATGCAGCAGAAAGAAAGAAGGAGCCCCTACCCTTTGCAACAGCATGGATGGAACTGGAGACCATTTCCAAGTGAAATAAGCCAAGCAGTGAAAGACAAATACCATATGATCTCACCTTTAACTGGAACCTAATCAACAAAATGAACAAGCAAGCAAAATATGACCAAAGACACTGAAATTGAGAACAGGCTGACAGTGACCAGAGGGGAGAGGGGAAGAGGATAGTGGGGGAAAAGGGTGAAGGGTTTACAGGAATAATTATAAAGGAAACATGGACAATAACAAGGGGGGGTAGAAAGAGGGGAAGGAGGTGTGAAGGGGTGGGGTGGTGGGGAGGGATGGGGAAAGGCAGAAAACTGTACTTGAACAACAGTAAAAATAAAAAATAAATTTTTTTTATAAACTTCTTGGGATTTTCTACATAGGCAGTTATGTTAACTGCAAAGAGAGAAAGTTCTATTTCTTCTTTTCAAATGTGTATTTCTTTTTTTCCTTCACTACTTTCTAGAGTTTCTGGTACTGTTTAATAAAAGTGCTGAGAGGGATAAATTGTCCCTTGATTCTGATTTTAGGGGGTAAGCTTCAATTTTTTGCCATTAATAATGATGTTACTACAGGGATTGCCAGTTCATGTCCATGGGCATGCATACAAGTTCATTGGCCACTCCATTTCCTATAATGTACTTTACATTCCCATAGCTATTCTGTAACCAACTATTTGTACTTCTCAATCCCCTCACCTCTTCACCCCTCCCCCCACACCCAACTCCCATCTGGCAGCCATCGAAAAGCTTTCTGTATCCATGATTCTGTCTCTGTTCTTCATGTTGGCTTAGTTTATTTTTTAGATTCAATTGTTGATAGATTTGTATCTTTTGCCATTTTATTGTTCATAGTTTTTATCTTCTTTTCTTAAATAAGACCCTTTAACATTTTAGATAATAATGGTTTGGTGATGGTGAACTCCTCTAGTTTTTTCTTGTCTAGGAAGCTCTTTATCTGCCCTTTGATTCTAAATGATAGTTTTGCTGGGTAGAGCAACCTTGGCTGTAGGCTCCTGCTTTTCATGACTTAATATTTCTTGCCAATCCCTTCTAGCCTGAAAAGTTTCTTTTAAGAAATCAAATGACAGTCTTATGGGAACTCCCCTGTAGGTAACTGTTTTCCCTTGCTGCTCTTAAGATTCTCTCTTTATCTTTAACCTTAGGCATTTTAATTACAATGTGTGTCTTGAAGTGGGCCTCTTTGCACCCATCTTGTAGGGGACTCTCTCTGCTTCCTGGACTTGCATGTCTATTTCCTTCACCATATTAGGGAAGTTTTCTTTCTTTATTTTTTCAAATAGATTTCCAATTTCTTGCTCTTTCTCTTCTCCTTCTGACACCCCTATGATATGAAAGTTGACCTCTTGAGGTGGTCCCAGAGTCTGCTTATACTATCCTCATCTTTTTGTATTCTTTTTTCTTCTCGTTGTTCTGTTTGGCTGTTTTTTGCTTCCTTGTGTATCAAATCATTGATATGATTCTTGGCTTCATCCACTCTACTGTTATTTCCCTATGAATTGTTCTTTATTTCAATTAGTGTATCCTTCATCTCTGACTAGACCTTTTTTATGCTGCTGAGGTCCTCACTAAGTTCCTTGAGCATCCTTATAACCAGTGTTTTGAACTCTCCATCTGATAGATTGCTTATCTCGATTTTGTTTAGCTCTATTTCTGGAGTTTTTACCTGTTTTTTTCATGTTTCTTTGTCTCCTCATTTTGGCAGCCTCCCTGTGTTTGTTTCTATGTATTAGGTAGAGGTGTTTTGAGTCTGTGTCTGGGTATGTGGCCTAGTGTAGTACGTGTTCTGTAGGGTCCAGTGGCATAGCCTCCCCTATCACCCAAGCTGCGTACTCAAGGTGCACCCTTTGTGTGAGCTGAATACACCCTCCACTTGTAGTTTTGCCTTGATTGCTGTTGGCAGGTCATTTACACAGGTCAGTGAGCTGTAAGAATTGGCTATGATCACATACCACAATCTTGCCCTCAATGGAGGTTCAGTTGTACATGGGCAGGATGGTGATGCTCCAACATGTTCTGTAGCTATACACTGCATACACTGGTCCTAGGGTTTTCTGGGTGGTGCAGGCCAAGGTCAGCCCCTACTTGTATTTTGCCTCAGGCCAATTTTCCTGTGCTATAAAGCAATCTGAGATGGCTGTTACTTGTGGTAGGCTAGGAGATTTCCAGGTGAAGCCAAGCTATGAATCTAGGCTGGCTCCTGCTAATGTCAGTCCTGGAGCTCACTAAGCCAGTTGTTGCTTCTTTGAGAAGGTTTAGGAAGCTGTGGAGCATGAGCCAAGAGCAGCCATTTATATGGAAAAACAGTTTGGGTGGGCCCATAAGTTGGATGGGGCAGAGTCTCTGGGGATCTCCAAAGCAGGTCAACACAGTGTTAGCCAGGTTGATGGAGTCTCAGATATGGCAGCAGCTTGCCAGCTCAGTCTGGATGAATGCGTTTTCTTTAATCCTGCATGTGTCACTCTTCCATTCAACTCAATTTTTTGACACTTCGGAGTGATGATTGTTCTATATTTTAGTTGTAATTTTGATGCAATTGTGTGAAGAGGCAAGCCATGCCTACCTATGCTGCCATCTTGACCCAAGGAATTTAAAGGAAGTTTAAAGGAAGAACAGAGAAACACATACACAAGAGATACATAAAAAAGTAAAAGTAACAGATGTAAATCCAACTATATCAAGACTAACACTAAATGTGGATTGTATAACTTAGTTGAGTAAAAAGCACCAGAAATCTTACTACCTGAAAAATTACACTGTCAATATCTTTCTGATGTAGCTATTTATTTCAAAGCTCTGTAGTCTATTGAAGACTTGCAAGTTCCAGGTGAAGTATTAGATGAATAAATCACAATAAATTTGGTCAATGTTAACTCTTAGCACAGGAGCATCTACCTAATCATCATCCCCAGCCACATAGTAGGCAGCTGGTCACATGTTCCTGAACCAGCTTACACACATCTTATGGAAGCCAGGGGAGACAAAATATTCCTGCCTTCCAAATTTTGCAGATCTTTGTTGTGATTGCTAATTAATGCTTAGGATCACAGATATGCAGACAAAAAGAAAAGTAGCCATTGTTACTGTGCCTACCCCCACTGTTTCAAACCTCTCTTCCCCTCACTAATGTGATTTTTAGGGGATTTAAAGAGTAAATGTCAGCCAAAATTGCTCTCCCCAGCAAAGCTATCATTTATAACAGAAAGGTAGATAAAGAGCTTCCCAGGCAAAAAAAACTAAAGGAGTTCATCATCACCAAACCATTATTATATAAAATCTTAAATGGACTTATTTAAGATAAAGAAGATCAAAACTATGAACAGTTCAATAACAACAAATGTGTATCTATCAACAATTGAATCTAACAAAAAAATAAATAGCAAATGCTCTTCTTTCCCTCTTTTATTTTTCCCCCAAGGAGCCAGATATTAAAGGCTAAGAAATTGAAAAACAACTACATGCCTAGAGGAAATTGGAATGCATGACTAGGAAAAGGCAAAAGATCAGAAGGAATTTAAAAGAACTTAAGTTTACACCTTAGCACTGTAGGCTGGTTTTTGACACAGAGACATTTATAATAATTTTTTTAAAAGAAAAACAATATTAAAAGAACAGCCTGGGGACATAGTAGTATCTGATTTCCAGAGTAACCACATTATTAGATCTGAACATCTTCTTTTAAACAACAACAGCAAAAACTTACAAGGCATACAAAGAAAAAGGAAAGTAAGGGCCATTCAAAAAAACTAAAAATATCAACAAAATACATCCCCCCAAAAGAATTTATGGTATATTTACCCATACAAAGGCTTTAAAATAACTCTTAAAGATGCCAAATAACTGAAGGAAGATGTAGATAAAGTCAAGAAAACAATGTGTGAACAAAATAAAAATAGTAGTAAAGAGACAAAAACCCTGAAAGGAAACCTAAAAGAATTTCTGACATTAAAAACATAATAATTATAATGAAATTTTTACCAGAGCAATTCACAGGCAGATTTGAAAAGACAGTGGAAGGAATCAGTAAACTTGAAGATAAAAAAAATACTGAGTCTGAGGAACAGAAATATAAAAGAGGAAAAGTGAACAGAACCTAAGGGACATATAGAACATTATCAAGTGGACCAAAATACACATTATGAGAGTCCCAGAAGAAGAAGAGAGAGAGAAAGGGGAAGAGAGAATGTTTGAAGAAATAATGTCTGAAAACTTCCCAAATTTGTTGAAAGACAAGAATATAATCATCTCAGAATAACTCAAAGAAACCCACAAAAAGATGATCTATAATCAATGTGTTAAAAGCCAAAGTGAAAGACAATCTTAAAATCAACAAGAGAGATGCAACTAGTCACAGGAGTGATCCTCAGTAAGATTACCAGAAAAATTCTCATCAGAAATTTTGGAGGCCAGAAGTAATGAGTTGATATATTTAAAGTGGAATTTGAAATTAAAAACACAATGCTATTTACATTAGCACTCAAAGAATTAAATACTTAGATATAAATTTAAGAAAACGTGCACAAATCTATGTGAAGAAAATGACAAAACTCTAATGAATGAAATCAGAGCACAACTAAATATGAAGTTATTTCATGTTCATGGATAAGAAGATTCAATATCGTCAAAATGTCCATTATTTCCAACTTGATCTATAGATTCAACCCAATATCAATAGAAATTTCAGCAAGTTATTCTTTAGATATCAACAAAGTGATCTAAAGTTTGTGCAAACAGGCAAAAGATCCAGAACAGCAAACACAACATCGAAAGGAAGAAACAAAGTTGGAAGACTGTCACAGGCTGATTGTAAGACAATACAGTAATCAAGATAGTGTGGTATTGACAAAACAGGTTTTAAAAAATAGTTCATGGAACAAAACAGATAGTGCAGAAATAGACATACACAAATATAGTAACTGATCTTTGATAGTGTAGTAAAAGAATACAATGGAAAAAAGACAGTCTTTTCAATAAATTGTGCTGGAATAGTTGGACATTTATATACAAAAAAAACAAAACAAAAACAAAAACAACAACAAAAAAACACTAGGCACAAACCTTACAACCTTCAGAAAAGTTAACTCAAAATGAATCATAGACCTAAATGTGAAATGCAAAAATATAGCACTCTTAAAAGATAACATAGAAGAAAATCTAGATGACCTCAGTATGGTAATAACTCTTCAGATAAAACATCAAAGATATGATCTATAAAAGAAATTACAGATAAACTGTATTTCATCAAAATTAAACACTTTTGTTCTATGAAAGATCATGCCAAGGGACTGAGAAGAAAAGCCACAGATTGGAAGAAAATATTTTCAGGAGACATACCTGATAAAGAACTGTTATCAAAATATGCAAATAACTTTTAAAACTCAACAATAAGAAAACAACAGCTAAATTAAAAATGGGACAAAGGTCTTAAGAGACACCTCCCAAATAAGATATACAGATGGTAAATAAGCATATGAAAAGATGTTCAACATCCTATGTCACTGGGAAATGCAAAGTGAAGGAACAATGAGAAACCACTACACACCTATTAGAATAGCCAAAATCTGGAACACTAACAAAAGTAAATACTCATAAAGATAAGGAATAGGAATTCTCATTTATTGCTGGTGGGAATGCAAAATTGTATAGCCACTGCAAAGGACAGTTTGGCTATTTCTTACAGAACTAAACATACTTTTACCATATGCTTCAGCAGTCATGCTCCTTGTTATTTGCCTAAAGGAGCTGAATACTTATGACCACACAAAAACCTACACAGGGATGTTTATAGCAACTTTATTTACAATTGCCAAGATTTGGCAACAACCAAGATTTCCCTCAGTAGGTTAATGAATAAATAGTCTGTGGTACATTCAGACAACAGAACATTGTTTATTATTTTTAAAACCTAAAGCTATAAGGGATACTTATCTTCATGCAACCTAATCTTTCATACTGTTTTTTTCAATAACAGCCCATATTTCTTCTGCCCTAACCTACCACCACCCTTTTCACTATAAACCTCACTCTTCTTTTTTTTTTTTAAGATTTTATTTATTTATTTTTAGAGAGGGGAAGGGAGGGTGGGAAGAGAGGGAGAGAAACATCAATGTGTGTTTGCCTCTCGCACACCCCATACTGGGGCTCTGGCCTACAGCCAAGGCATGTGCCCTGACGGGGAATCAAACCAGTAACACTTTGGTTCACAGTCCAGAGCTCAATCCACTGAGCCACACCAGCCAGGGCTTTTTTTTTAATTACTTTATCATTGTTCAATTACAGTTGTCTGCAATTTCTCCCCACCACTCCCCCCAACCCCATCTGAACCCACTTCCCTCCCTTGCTTCCACTCTCCCCCTTGGTTTTGACCATATGTCCTTTACAGTAGTTCCTGAAAACCCGTCTCCCCACAGTCCCCTCCAACCTCCCCCTGGCTATTGTTAGATTGTTCTTAATTTCAATGTCTCTTGTTATATTTTCTTGCTTTTTTCTTTTGTTGATTATGTTCCAGTTAAAGGAGAGATCATATGGTATTTGTCCCTCACCACCTGGCTTATTTCACTTAGCATAATGCTCTCCAGTTCCATCCACACTGTTGCAAAGGGTATAAGCTCCTTCTTTCTCTCTGCTGTGTAGAATTCCATTGTGTAAATGTACTATAGTTTCTTG
This sequence comes from Micronycteris hirsuta, assembly GCA_004026765.1. Lineage (NCBI taxonomy): Eukaryota > Metazoa > Chordata > Mammalia > Chiroptera > Phyllostomidae > Micronycteris > Micronycteris hirsuta. Next base: position 35,798 of record PVJI01003182.1, read on the forward strand.
ATCCACTCATTTGCTGATGGGCACTTGGGTTGCTTCCAGCACTTGGCTATTGTAAATTGTGCTGCTATGAACATTGGGGTGCATAGGTTCTTTTGGATTGGTTTCAGGGCTCTTAGGGTATATTCCCAGCAGTGGGATTGCTGGGTCAAAAGGCAGTTCCATTTTTAGTTTTCTGAGGAAATTCCATACTATTTTCCACAGTGGCTGCACCGGTCTGCATTCCCATCAACAGTGCAATAGGGTTTCCTTTTCTCCACATCCTCTCCAACATTTATCTGTTGCTTTATTTATGATGGCCATTCTCATTTGTTTTAGGTGGTATCTCATTGTGGTTTTAATTTGCATCATTCTGATGGCTAGTGATGCTGAACATCCTTTCATAGGTCTCTGTGCCCTCTGTATGTCCTCCTTGGAGAAGTGTCTGTTCAAGTCCTTTGCCCATTTTTTAATTGGGTTGTTTGTCTTCCTGGGGTGGAGTCATGAGAGTTCTCTATATATTTTGAGATCAAACCCTTGTCTGAGGAATCATTGGCAAATGTGTTCTCCCATACTTTTGGTTCTCATTTCATTTTAATGCTGTTTTCTTTAGCCATGTGGAAGCTTTTTATTCTGATGAGATCCCATTTTTTGATTCTTTCCTTTAAGTCCCTTGCTCTAGGGGACATATAGATGAAAATATTGCTGCATGGGATATCTGAGATTTTCCTTCCTATGATTTCCTCTAGGACTTCTATGGTGTCACAACTTATATTTAAGTATTTTATCCACCTTGAATTTATTTTTGTGTATGGTATAAGTGGTGATCAAGTTTCTTTTTCTTTCTTTTTTTTTTTTTTGCATGTAGTTGTCCAGATCTCCCCACACCATTTATTGAAGAAGCTGTTTTTACTCCATTTTATGCTTCTGCCCCCTTTGTCAAATATTAATTGACCACAGAGAGTTGGGTTTATTTCTGGGCTTTCTGTTCTGTTCCATTGATCAATGTGTCTCTTCTTATCTCAGTACCAGCCTGTTTTGATTACTGTGGACTTGTAATATAGTTTTATATCAGGTTTTGTGATCCCTCCTACTTGTTCTTCTTTTTCAAAATTGCTACAGCTATTCAGGGTCATTTATGGTTCCATACAAATTTTTGAAATGTTTGTTCTATATCTGTGAAATGTCATTGTATTTTAATATGGATTACATTGAATCTATAAATTGCTTTGGGTAGTATGGCCATTTTGATGATGTTAATTCTTCCAATCCATGTACATGGTATATATTTCCATTTGTTTGTGTCTTCCTTAATTTCTTTCTTCAGCATTGAGTACTTTTCTGAGTATAGGTTTTTTACCTCCTTGGTTAGGTTTATTCCAAGGTACTTTATTTTTCTTGTTGCCATAGCAAATGCGATTTTTTTTCCTGATTTCTGTTTCTGATATTTCATTGTTGGTACAAAAATGCCTTTTATTTCTGAATATTGACTTTGTATCCCCCTGTTTTGCCAAACTCTCTTATTAGGACAAGTAGTTTTTTGGTGGAATCTATAGGATTTTCTATGTACACTGTCATGTCATCTGCAAACAATGACAGTTTTGCTTCCTCCTTTCCAATTTGGATGCCTTTTCTTTCTTTTTTTTTTTAATCTCATCGTTACTGTGGCTAGGATTTCCAATACTATGTTGAGAATAAATGGTGAAAGCAGACATCCTTGTCTTGTTCCTGATGTTAGTGGGAAAGCTTTTAGTTTTTGCCCATTGAGTATGATGTTTGTTGTAGGTTTTTCGTATATGGCCTTTATTATGTTGAGGTATGCTCCCTCTGCTCCCACTATGGTAGTTGTTTTTATCATAAATGGGTGCTGTACCTGATAAAATGCTTTTTCTGCATCTATTGCTATTATCATGTGATTTTTGTCCTTCCTTTTGTTTATGTGATATATTATGTGTACTAATTTGTGACTATTGTACCATCCTTGCATCCCTGGGATGAATCCCACTTGATCATGGTGTATGGTCTTTTTAATGTATTGCTGGATGTAGTTTGCCAATATTTTGTTGAGGATTTTAGCATCTATGTTCATCAGTGATATTGGTCTCTAGTTTCCTTTCTTTGTTATGTCATTATCTGATTTTGGGACTAGGATGATGCTGGGTTTGTAAAAAGAGTTTGGGAGTCTTGCATCTTCTTGAATTTTTTGGAATAGTCTGTGAAGGATAGGGGTTAGCTCTTCCTTAAATGGTTTGTAAAATTATTGTGAAACCCTCTGGTCCAGGGCTTTGTGTGCCTGGAGTACTATGAAATTTGTGTGCCTGGAGTAGGTCTGTATCACTACGAACTTCCCTCTTAGGACTGCCTTCACTGTGTTCCATAAGTTTTGGATTGTTGTGTGTTCATTTTCATTTGTTTCCAGAAACTTTTTGATTTCTTCTTTGATCTCATTCTTGACCCATTCATTGTTTAATAGCATGTTATTCAATCTCCACAAATATGAGCGTTTTTGAGTTTTTTCCTGAAGTTGGTTTCTAATTTCAGGCCCTTGTGGTCTGAGAAAATGCTTGATATTATTTCAATTTTCTTGAATTTTTTGAGGCTTGTTTTGTGTCGTATCATGTGGTCTATCTTTAAAAATGTTCCATGTGCATTTGAAAATAATGTGTATTTTTCTTTTTGGGGATGAAAAGTTCTATACATATAAGTTAAGTCCATTTGATCTAGGGCATTGTTCAATGCCACAAAATCCCTGTAGATATTTTTTTTGGAAGAGTTGTCCATTTTTGTCCATAGGGTATTTAAATCCCATAGTATAAGTGTGTTGCTGTCTATATCTTCCTTTAAGCCCTCCAAGACTTACTTATATATTTGGGTGCTCATATGTTGGGTACATATATATTTATAATGTTTATATCTTCTTGATGGATTCTTCCTTTCAGTATTATGAAGTGTCCTTCTAGGTCTCTTTTTATGGTCTTTGTTTTGAAGTCTATTTTGTTTAATATAAATATTACTACCCTGACTTTTTTCCCTGCCCATTTGCTTGGAATATTTTTTTCCAACCCTTCACTTTCAGTCTGTGTAGGTCTTTTGTTCTGAGGTGGGTCTCTTGTAGGCAGCATATGTGTGGGTCATGTTTTCTTACCCATTCATCTATCCTATGTCTTTTGATTGTAGTACTTAACTATTTACATTTGAGGTTATTATTGATAGGTACTTATTCATTGCCATTTTACTCCCTTCATACTTATGTTCCTCTCTCACTGTTTTTCTTCTTTTTCTTAAAGCAGTCTCTTTGGCATATATTGCAGCACTGACTTCATGCAGGTGTATTCTTTGAGCCTTCTCTTGTCTGGGAAACTCCTTATTTTGCCTTCCATTTTAATTGAGAGCCTTGGTGCATAGAGTAGTCTTGGTTATAAGCCTTTGCTTTTCACTACTTGGATTATTTCTTGCAGTTCCCTTCTGGCTTGCAGTGTTTCCATTGAGAAGTCAGCTGGGAGCCTTATCTGCACTCCCTTGTATGTTTCTCCCTTGCTGCTTTTAAGATTCTCTCTTTGTCTTGGAATTTTGCCATTTTAATTATGATGTGTCTTGGAGTGAGCCTCTTGGTTTCTTCTTGATTGGGACTCTCTGTGCTTCTTGGATTTGTGTGACTTTTTCTTTCATCAAATTAGGGAAGTTTTTCATCATTACTTTTCCAAACAGGTTTTCTATCCCTTGCTATTCTCTTTCTCCTTCTGGTCCCTATTACACGGATGTTATTACATTTCATGTCGTCCTATAGTTCCTTTAATACCTCTTCATTCTTTTTTTTTAAATTATTTTATTGTTGTTCACTTACAGTTGTCTGCATTTACCCTCACCCCCAACCCCAGGCAAACCCACCTCCCTCCCTTGCTTCCACCCTCCCCCTTGGTTTTGTCCATGTGTCCTTTATAGCAGTTCCTAAATACCCTTGTCTCCATTATACCCTTCCCCCTCCCCTCTGGTTACTGCCAGATTATTCTAAATTTCAATGTCTCGGTTATAATTTGTTTCTCTGGTTGTATTTTGATTGCTTACCTCACAAGCGTCTTGGCTGTGGCTGATCTGAGTTCCCTGGTAGCTGATCTGGCCTTGGTGCCTTCTCTCATGAGTCCTTATATAAAACCCCTTAACATTTCATATAGTAAAGGCTGCGTGATGATGTACTCCTTGAACTTGACCTTATCTGAGAAGCACTTTATCTGCCCTTCCATTCTAAATGAAAGTTTTGCTGGATAGATTATTCTTGGTTGTAGGTCCTTGTTTTTCATGATTTGAAATATTTCTCTCCAGCCCCTTCTTGCTTGGAAGGTCTCCTTTGAGAAATCCGCTGACAGTCTTATGGGAATTCCTTTGTAGGTAACTGTCTCCTTTTCTCTTGCTGCTTATAAGATTCTTTCTTTATTCTTGACCTTGGGTAATGTAAATATGATGTGCCTTGGTGTGTTCCTCTTTGGGTCCCGCTTCTTTGGGGTTCTCTGAGCTTCTTGGATTTCCAGGAAGCCTATTTCCTTTGCCAGATTTGGGAAGTTCTCCTTCATTATCTGTTCAACAATACGTTCAATTTCTTGGTGTTCCTCTTGTCCTTCTGGCAGCCCTATGATCCAGATGTTGGGTCATTTACAAATGTCTCTGAGGTTCCTGAGTCCCTCCTCATTTTTTTGAATTCTTGTTTCTTCCTCCTGGTCCACTCCATTGATTTGAGTCCCAGCTTCCTTTTTTCCCCTATTGGTTCCCTGTAAATCTTCCTCCATTATCTTTATTGTATTGTTCATTTGTTCAACTATTTCTTCCAGTTTTGTGAGCATCCTAATTACCAGTGTTTTAAACTGGGCATCTGTTAATTTGGCTGTCTCTTCATCCGTTAGTTGTAATTTGTTCTGATCTTTCGTTTTGGCCATTTTCCTTCTTTTTTATCTTGGTGCACCTGTCGGAGTCTTAGGTGTTTGTTGGTGCCTGATAACCTGGGTCATTTTTTGGTGACGTTTCCTCTGGGGGCGGGGCATGGGAGGGAGCAATGGCATCTGCCATTCACCGCCACTCCCTATCACCCTCTGCTCCCCAGTTCCCCACTGCCTTTTCCACCAGTCTTGGCCCTGCTGGTTCCCACTGGCCTCTCCAGTTACGCCGCCGGCCTGTGAGGTTCACCCATTGCTCAGGGTAGTGTTTTGTTTAGGCGCTCCCGGGGTGAGTCCCTCCAGGCAAATTGCCTCTCACTCTGCTCCTCTGCTCGGTTCTGCCCCACTTACCAGCCTGGATGTACGTCCTCCCCAACTTCCTGGGTGTCGGACTTCCCTTCAGTTCGATTCTGTCCGTTCTGGTTGTTTATTTTTCGCTATTGAGTTCATTGTTTAAACTCTCTGGTTGTGAGCGGAGGTGCAGTGCGTCCACCTATGCCGCCATCTTGGCAGAAGTCCCCTCTTCATTCTTTTTGAGTCTGATTTTCTTTGCTTGTTCTTTCTGGGAGTTTTTTTTTCTACCTTGTCCTCCAGCTCACTGATCCTATCCTCTGCTTCATCTAGCCTGTTTTGATCTACTGTGTTCTCCAATTCAGAAATTGTATTCTTCATTTCCTGTTGGCCCTTGTTGATAATTTCTATTCCCTTTTTGATATTTTTATAGTTTGCAGTAAGCTCCTCATAATTTCCCTGTAGTTTTTGGTAATTCACACTGAGTTCATTGAGCTGCCTTATAACCACCGTTTTGAACTCAATATCTGATAGTTAACTTGTCTTTATTTCATTTAGCATTCTTTCTGAGGCTTCCACCTTTCTTTTCATTTGGGGTTTGTTTCATTGTCTTTCCATTGTTTGTGAGACTCCTTGTTAGCCTTCCAGCTGGTTGACTGAGGGTCACTCCACCCACATTTTGTATGCTGTTTTGCAGGTGCTGTCAGAACAAACACAAAGCCCAGGGAACAAGTCCACATCTGCAAAAATATTCCCTCCCACAATCCCACTATCAACAGCAAATGAACCAGTATTAATAAGGGTGTAAAGAGATTAAGACTTTTATAAGAAAGGAAAGAAATATAGTATAAATTCTAGTGACTTAATATTTACAAACTTTTTGAACAAGAAATGAATGTTAGAAAGCTATGCAGGAAAGAAAATACCGCTAGTCATGGAGAAGACCACAGTAGATTTAGACAAAACCACTAGGTGGCCTGTAGTATTTACCACTGTTTTTCCTTTGTGGATCCTCCTCTGGTGATGTCAGATGTTGACCCTGTCTGACCTTAGGCAGCCTGCTCTGAGACTGCCCGAGATCTGTTGTCTCCTTCAGTTGTTGATCTCGTCACTCTGCACCCAGCAGTGAGGCTTAAGCCTCATAGGGTGGGGCAGAATCCTTCCTGGGGCTGGGGTTAATTTTTCCCCTCAGGCTGCTGCTGCTCAGAGGAGAGTGGTCTGCCTAAGCAGGATGGCTGCTGCCATATGAGGGATGACTCAGCACTGGGATCCTAGGGGACATTCTCTGTCTCTTGACCCAAAACTTCCATCCCCAGTCTCTTCTCAGATGTCTCTAGTCCACTCTGCCCCCCGCCTTTGCTGGAGCTCCAGGTAAGTGGATACATATGAAAATTTGTTCACTGGCCCTTTAAATAGCTTTTTGCACCTTCAGCTGACCATCTCTGGTGGAGAGCAACCATGCTGCTCTTTGCCACTGGTTGTTATCTGTGTACTTTTTGGTGTCTGGTGATCTAGGCTGGGATCCCAGCTTAGGGTTTAGACCCCATTCTTCTCAGGGGGGTCCAAATGGCCACTTAATTATCCCTCTGGTGATGCCACCTGTGGGCACCTGGCCAGCCCTCTTGAGTCTCCATGGTACTCTTTACCAGACGGGTTGTGCTGAAGCTGGTTCTTCTGTCTCTCCAAGGTTAGAAGACTTCTCTCTCGCTATTGCTCAGTTGTTTGTTCTGGGTGATTTCTCCATAATTTAGTTGTAATTCCAGATTGGTCCTGGAAGGAGGTTGGTGTGGCTTCCTTTCACTCCTCTACTATCTTGCCTCGCTTGGTTGTTCAATTACTATAGTTTTATAAGTTTTTTTAAAGATTTTATTTATTACTTTTTAGAGAGAGGGGAAGGGAAGGAGAAAGAGAAGGGGGGAAACATCAACGTGTGGTTGTCTCTCTCACGGCCCCTACTGGGGACCTGGCCCTCAACCCAAGCATGTGCCCTGACTGGGAATTGAACTGGCTGACCCTTTGGTTTGCAGCCCACACTCAAGCACTAAGCTACACCAGCCAGGGCTAATTGTTCAATTATTAATGGTCACAATTAACTGACTAATTCTAGTTAAAAATGTGCTTAAGCTAATAATAATAGCAGTATAAAGGGAATTAGACTATCAATTATGATATCACTTTCTAATTTTATCTCCGCTAATGACACATTCTTGATATTTTACTAAGCAAATAATAATTTTATCAAATTAAATTATATGTCAAAATGGCCTTAAAGCTATGAATTGTTATATGAATAAGAAGTTTATTGTTACTGCTTTTATTATTAAATATACCATTAAGGACATAATTTGCCCAACTTATTTTTTATTGTTTCCAAAGAGACATATTTTCAAACTATTGCAATTAATAAGGTGGGCATGTGATGCTTATGTTGGACATAAAATAAAATTTCTATTGTGTTTTTCTATTATTAGGTAATAATTATGAATTTTCCATTGGGACAATAAAAATATAGGACATTCCACAAATATTTGGTCTAAGCTAGTAATTTTTTTCTTTTTTATTTGTAGGTTTTCATATATTCTGCTTTTTAAGATCTGTGGCACTAGTTAGGTTGATAATTACCATTTATTAATTATTTGTTAATTTTCACTACAGTATGGCACTTAGAGGCAGACTGCCTGAATAGCTCCTGACTTCCTTTCACCAACCATGTGACTTACAAGGCCAAAAAATTCATTCGGTTTTTAAGTAAAAATAAGAGAGAGACATTTTTTATTTTCACCAATAACTTTATTGAACAACATATTCACCATTTCGTTCCACTACCTTCTGCCGTCTTTCAGCCATCTTCATAATTCTATCTTCCTAAAACTTTTTCTTTTTGAGCAAAGAACTGTTCCAGGTGCCTTTTCCAGTCTTCCAGGAAATTGAGTTTTTCCCCATTATAGAATTTTGTAAAGACCAAAATCATTGGAAACCTGAAGTTACGATGTCTGGTGAATACAGTGGATCAATGAGAACTTCACAGTCATGCTGTAACAGTTTCTGCCTGGTCATCAAAGAAACATGTCGTCTTGTGTTATCCTGATGGAAGATTGTACATTTTCTGTTGACTAATTTTGAACACTTTTCATCAAGTGCTGCTTTCAGTTGGTTTAATTGGAAACAGTACTTGTTGGAATTAATCATTTGGTTTTCCAAAAGGAGCTCATAACGGAAGACTCCCATGCAATCCCACCATATACGTGAATCACCTTTTTCGGATGAGGGCTGGCCTTTTGTGCGGTTGGCAGGGCTTCGTTTTGCTTGCTCCACAATCTCTTCCTTTCCACATTATTGTAAGTATCCACTTTTCATTGCCCATCACAATTCGTTTTAAAAACAGAACGTTTTCATTACATTTAAGCAGAAAATCACACATAGAAATGCAGTCAAGAAGGTTTTTATCACTTAAGTTATGTGGAACCCAAACATTAAAGTGATTAACATACCAAGCTGGTGCTAATAATTTTCAATACTTGATTTGGATATTTTGAATATGTTGGCTATCTCCCATGTTGTGGAACATTGATTATTCTTAATTAATGTCTCAATTCAATCTCTGTCAGCTTAAACTGGTCTACCTGACCATGGAGCATTAGAGATCAAGAAATCTCCAGCACAACCCTGGCTGGTATAGCTCAGTGGATTGAGCATGGGCTGGGAATCAAAGGGTCGCCGGTTCAATTCCCAGTCAGAGCACATACCTGGGTTGCGGGCTAGGTCCCCAGTGAGGGCCATGTGAGAGGCAACCATACATTGCTGTTTCTTTCCCTCTCTGTCTCCCTACCTGCCCCTCTCTCTAAAAATAAATAAAATCTTAAAAAAAAAAAAAAAGAATCACCAGCACAAAACTTCACAAACCACTTTGGACACATTCAATCAGCCACAGCCCCTTTTCCATACACTGCACAAATCTTTTTTTTTTTTAACCTTTCTTGAAATAATAAAGCATAATATGCCAAAATTATTGCTTTTTTCATCCTCAATATTAAAGTAGCTATACAAAAATTCACCAATTTTGGTAAGTTTTTTTAAATGCACACTAATATGACAGATTGTCATAATACAATTTAACAAAATTGTTTCAAATGAAGTTAAGGAAAACTAAACACTACTAGAGCTAGTTTACAGAAAAAATACAAATGAACTTTGTGGTTAACCTAGTCAATGCTCACAGCTTCACTTTCCTCAGTCTTAAAATGGGGATAAGCATGTCCAGCCAAATGAGTGGTGGTGAGATTCAAATTAATTCATGTACAACGATTAGAAAATTCCTGTATAATGAGCCCTTAATAAGCTATTCCTCCTCTTATCCATCATTGTATTTGTTGTATAAATAATATACAAGGAAACTCTTATAAAGACTTTACTGGTGATTAATTAGCTTATGAAGTTCCCACCTGAATCAATAACTTAAGCTTAGATAATTAGCGCAGGTGGCTTATTGGTGCAATTATCATTGTTTCAAACATGTTAATGGAAGGAGTTTGCATAAATAGGACATAGGAGAGCAGCTTCTCAGGCACCCAGTGCCTGCTGACCCTGCAGCCTCCCCTTTAGGTTGCATCTTGCCACCTAACCAGGTTAAAGTCCTGGTTGCTGAGCTTGCTGTTACCACCTGGTGCATGTCCTTGAAAGGCAGCCTCAAACTCCACATTCGGTAGGATTCTGAGGGCTGTGGGCATGGCCCCTCCAGTGGCTCACTAGTCAACATCTGTATGTTCATCATAATGTGCACCGAAACTTGCTTGCACAATGGCTGACTCCGTGGTAGCCAAGGCTGCAGAGGTGGGAAATCTAAACTAGGGCACTGATCAATGTTCACCTGGATAACCTGCCATTTGCCAGAGCACCACACTTCCAGGACATCTTGCTACATTTTGCCAAGCTTCATGCCAGGCACTTTGCTCGCAGCAGCTCAGGGAACTTTCATAGATACCACACAAACTTAGTAGTACCCTTCTCATTTTACAGACAGAAAGCCCCTGGTCAGGGAGGAAACCTGGTTAGTGAGTAAAGGGCAGGGTATGGACCCAGGTTGGACCAGAAACCCCAAGCTTTAATTAGGGCGCCACTTGTTACACAATGCTGACAACACATTGGCTATTTTAAACAGCGGACTTTGTCACCACTAATGTTAAACAGATTATATAACAGATTATATGGTACACATAGATCAGCTGCTATTTTTCTTTTATTTTAGGAAACACGTGCTTTCTGAACATACTTTATTTATTTCCCCGGAATGGAACTTGGTACTGATTCACTCGTCATCATTTTTGACCTGGTTATATGTTTCCTTTGAGCTGTTTCTGCTTATCTCAGTTTATACTAGGGTACTATTTTCAGTAAACTGTTTAAGTCGCTGAAAAGGTTTTTTGTTTGTCTGCTTGTTTGTTTTGTTAATCTTTGAAAATATGGCATCATACTTCTTGGCACAGTATCATAAAATTAACTAAAGTAGGATAGACTTGAAAACCCCTCCCACTGTTTTCCTGATGCTGCAGAGAAGGAAATGAATAATTTTACTTTTATACTCTCTTTTATACAGAGAAGTCTATGGTGCATTTTCACAATGGCCTAACCCACATCTTGTTTGTTAATCATTCTTGACTTGTCTTGACAATCAGATCTTTTAATCTCTCTGCCTCTGCTAGACAATTCTATGTAGGGTCTTGTGAAGCAAAACTATTGCATAGATTTTCCTTTGGTACAAGTAAAATATGTTATCTGTGAGACCCCCATCTAGGTAGCATTTGTAAAAATGTAAAATAACAAAAGGAAAATTATACTTTCTTGTTTTCAAAAATATTATAGAACATGCAATAATTTTTAATTTATGTGAATGGAAAACCAGAGGAATAAGTAAATCTTGACAAATAATCTATATTTTAAATAATCTATATTTAAAGATTTTTCAAGCAAGTGGAATTTATTTAAGGCTGTAATGCCAGATGGTACAGTTAAATTAAGTTTTTAGCATTTGCTTAAATGTGGGTACTGAATGTGTCATTTGAAAAAAAAAAAACTACAGTAATAAGCTATTCACACAGAAAGTATTTGCCAGTGGGTTATTCATATGTGTGCATGTATATGCATTCAAAGTAATTATTCTTGATGATTTTTTTACAGAAAAGATTACAATCAATCACAATAATTCTAGTTTAATCTTCACTCTTTAAAATTGGAATAAGAACCCAAGAAGCTTTGGAAAATAATCTCATTTAAGTGGTGTGGTATTCCAGGAGTTTGAACAGAATTAGACAAAAAGCAAGTAATCATTATGCTTTACTTCCATTTGTTTTATATACCCTCAAGTTTTATGAAGAAATGAGAATAACAGAATCAGATAACTTTATTTTTAGACGATTAACCACTTTACAAAACATCAATTTGCATCTACAATGTCATTTTAAAAGTTTCCTATTTTAATCATCTTGTAAAAACCAATCAAATAGGGCCAGAATAGAGCAGCTTGCAATAGATCAACACTCCCACTGAGAACAGCTAGGAAAGCTGCATGAAAATACACAAAACACCTGCTTGAGGCAGCCAGAGCCTAAGAGGTCAGATTCAGAGGAATTCACACCTCACTCAGCTGAGCCCACTGCAAATCCCTTTCAAGCATTTTCTGATTCCTGACAATGAGCCGGACGGAGGCTGAGAGGCCTGGCAGAGAGAGGCAGCCCTGAGTCAGAGCAGCTGGCAGAGATAAGTTATCACTTGGGGTGGGGGAGACAAAATTGGATTCAATGTGCCAAAGCCACCTGGACCTAAGGGACTGAGGTTTCAAAGACAGTTAACACAGACGTTTTCCCCAAGGCCAGTGCTGGTTAAGCTGCATAGAGCAAGAAGACAAGACAAACAGAAAGAAGCTAAAAGGGGGAGTAGGAAAGATAAACATAGGGGAGATTTTAAAAAATAGATGAGAGACCATAAAAAACACACCGTGCTCTTGGTTTGTTCTACCAGTTGCAAATATTTTTTCCTAGTTTATTTATGTCTTTGGTTTTACATCTCTACATATGATGGATTTTGCTATAAGGAAATTTTTGAATACTACATAATCAAATTTATGTTCTTTATGATATGATTTCTAGGTCTTATTTATATTTAAAGTGGGCCCAATCTCAGATAAAGAATAGTCTCCATGGTTCCTCATGCTAGGCCTAATGAATGAAGCCAACTTTTGTTAATCACCTGCCAGGAAAATCTCAAATTGAATGAGAAAAAACAATCAAATGATGTTAGCGCTGAGAAAGAATTTTCTGATAAGGATGACTAAGCAGCTGTCAAAATGCTTAAACAATCAATAACAAATACTGATAAAAACAGAAAATCTCGGCAATAAAATAGAGTTATAATAAATGGAAGCCTAATAGCCAGTAGAAGGGGCAGATAGTTTTGGAATTCCACAAAAGCCCATCCCCAGAAATTCTCACTCTATGAGTCACTTGAAAGTCCCCCAGAAACCCCCATTCACAGGGCTTGTTATTATTTGACCTTATTCAGAGTTCACCGTTTGATACTACAGCTTCCAGTGGAAGTGGTAACAGTAGGGCAAACAAGCAACTTACTAAAAAACACATAAGGAACACCTGGGGAATAAGGTATTTTGAAAAGTTTCAACATAGTACTGGGAATCTAGAAGGCCACATACATATGTAGCTCTGTGTGCATGCTCAGGAAAGACAGAAGATCCTGAGATTGCATCTTTGGATGACTGTAGCTCTGTGCAAGCAGGAAATAAAGACTGAGGTAAAGTTATAAATGTAGAAATATTAAAGTCATGCTCACACACACACAAAAACACAGACTCCTCTGTGAAACCCATGAAACTTAGTTTTGCAAGGCATTTAAGACAATCTGTGTCCCGTATTAGCTTCTCGTTAAACTAACTAAACAGAAACTTCAGTGGCCACACAAAACAAATGTAGACTTTACAAAATGCATTCTGAAAGTCACTAGACAAACAACAGCAACACCACTGACAAACACCAATGACCAGGAACACTGGGTAGCTGAGAGGCCTAGTTTCCTTAGTTGCCACATTATATCATTTATGTTCAATTTTCAACAACAACAAAAATGTTAGATATACAAAGTATGGCCCATGTTCAGGAAAAAAAATAAAGTAGTGAAAGAACAAGTTCTTGAGGAAGCCCAGATGTTGAACTTACCAAAAACTTTAAATCAACAATTATAGATATTTGGAAAAAACTAAAGGACCTTATATCTATATACTGAAGAAAAGTAGGAGAATAGTCTCATCAAATAGAAAATATCTCTAAAGAGAAATTGAAAAAAAAAGAATCATAGAAATTCTAGAGGTAGGTTTGAGTTGACAGATGAAAGAATAAGCAAACTTGAAAATAGGGTAATTGAGATTATCCAGTCTAGAAACAAAAAGATAAAAAAAATTTTTTAAAATGAAGAGGACCTCAGAGATTGGTGGTATATTATGTACCAATATATACACAATATACAAGATAAGAGGAATAAGCCAAAAAGGGACAGAAGAAATATCTGAAGACATAAAGGCTGAAAACGTCTAAAATTTGGTGGGAAATATTAATTACACATTGAAGAAACTCAGATACTGATAATAAAACACCTCATAATCAAACTGTTGAAAGACAAAGAAAAGACAGAATCTTGGAAGCAGCAAGAAAGAGGTGACCCATTTCATGAAAGTGTTCTCAATAAGATTAACCGCAGCTTGTCTACTGGGAACCTAAGGCTGGAAGGGAGAGAAAAACGGAGAACTAATACATAGTGGGTATGGAGTTTAGGGTGATGAAAAAGTTTTGAAAATAGTAATGATAGCTGCACAATATTGTGAATGTAATTAATGTCATTGAGTTGCACACTTAAAAAATAGTTTAAATGGCACCTTTCTTTTATATATTTGACCACAATAAAATTATTCTTCTTTTACAAAAATATTATATCTCTCCCATTTCCTTCTCCATATTAATTTTAGAATCAGTCTATTTATATCTGCAAAGAATCTTGCCTGAATTTTGATAGGAATTTAATTAAACCTATGAATTAATTTCAGGGGAATTGGCACATTTACTATAAAGACCAACAGAGAAAAATTAAAATTTTGTAGTTGTCATTGTACAGAATCTGTACTAATTTTGTTATAGCTACACTTTATTATTTTCTTTTTTATGTTTTAGTAAAACATACTATGTTTTATGGCATTATGTTCCTAATTTTTATTTCTTTTTTTTTTTAACTTTTTTTTTAAGATTTTATTTATTTATTTATTTATTTATTTTTAGACAGAGGGGAAGGGAGGGAGAAAGAGAGGGAGAGAAACAGCAATGTGTGGTTGCCTCTCACATGGCCCCCACTGGGGACCCGGCCTGCAACCCAGGCATGTGCCCTGACTGGGAATCGAACCGGGACTACTTGGTTCCCAGCCCACGCTCAATCCACTGAGCTACACGAGCCAGGGCTGCTAATTTTTATTTCTGACTTCCCTTTACTGGTATATGAGGAGATGGTTACTATTTGTGTGTTGTCCTTTCATCTTGCAATTCAGTTATTTTTGTATAACCCTTGGAAATGTCCAAGTAGACAATCATGTCATCTGCAAGTAGAGACTGCTTAGCTTTTCCTTTCTAATCTATACAACTTTCACTTCCTTTTAATTGCCTATTGCTCTGGCTAGGACTTTCAGAACCATGTTGAAAAGTAGTGGTAAGAGGAAACTCCCGCAGCTCAGCTGAAGCTAAGCTGCCATGTGTCAGAGAAATGATTAAATCAATAACTTGAAAATGAAAGTCATAGTCAGGCTTTTAATTACTTGTTGTGATAGTATAAAGAAAGGGCAAAACTAGAGAAAACTTCAACTCTCTCTGTCTTCTATTTGTTCCCATGGAACGGCCCATTTTTCAAGGTGAAGTGGATCAGCACAGATGTGGATGTCATCTCCCTTCCAAAGGCGACCCCAACAAAAGGTTCCAGAAGTTTTGTGGACCCTGGGACCAGGGTCAGGAAGAGAGGAAAATACTAGGAGTGGAAAAGTACTGAGTTCTGAGTCAAAGGGGGGAAATGTCCATAAGCTTCTCCAGTGTCCCATAAGTAGGTTGTTGCAGAGATCCCAGTGGAAGGTCACTGTGGAAGGCTTCCAAATGAAGCTGTTGGTCTGGGATGCAGACACGTGCACAATGTGGCTGACTGTAGTGGTCCCTGGGTTTTGACTACGACTCCCTTCAGAATCTGCAGTGCACCATCTGTGCCCCATGTCTGGGGAGGGGAGGGCAACTTCCCTGTGAGGCTTGCCCCATAAAGCCTTTGTAATATCTATGATCAAGCCTGAGAAATCACACAGGATTTTGGCCTAGAGCTGAACTCTTTTAACTGTGCTCTTCAATTTTCTTAAGACCCAAGTGAAAAACATTGGCTATTTTACCATGAACCTAAAAAGGTTATACGTTGAGGGGCCATTTCAAGAAGTGGAAAACTGGTTTGAGACAACAGGACCAAGGCTTTGATGGAAATCACTCCAAGTAGGATGATTAGGCCCGGAGGACTGAGTCTCAGTATAAGACAAGTCTTTACCCTTACTAAGAAGGAAAGGTGTCTCTTAAACTACCTGTGTCTACTTTACAGAATGATGAAACTTTAAGAATGTTTGTATGACCCCAGCCAGGTAGGTCAGTTGGTTAGAGTGTTGTCCCGATATGCCAAGGTTGTGGGTTCCATCTCCAGTCAGGGTACATACAATAAGCAACCAATAAATAAGTGGAATAACAAATCGATCTTTCTCTTTCTCTCGCTCTCCCCCTTCCTCTCTCTCTGTAAAAGCAATAAATTAAAAAATGTTTTAAAAATGTTTGTATGAGCTTTTCCCCTTGGTCCAAGTCGTGAATTCAGGCCCTGCTCAAGCTGGCTAGGAGCTTGGAGATGTGAACAACTCTCAGGGCTGAGGTGACATTGTGACAATCAGGTACATACGCAGAAGTAAGTCCCATAGGACACACATAGCCACTTCTTTGCAAATGAATAATGTCAGGGCACTCCAGTTAGGGCGTGGATTAATCAGGTCGTCATGCTAACAACAGGCCTCCTCCTCTGGGTTTTTGGTCTAGCCTGAATCATTTCGTTTCTACTTTCTGAGGAACTGCTGGAGGTAGTTTGTCTGATGTCGGTTTACCCACTGCACGTGTGGGTGACATTGGAGGTGTTCTGCGTGGAAAGCGCAGGAGCTAGGCCATCCTCTGCTGTCTCGTGATCAGTGTTAAGTGTGATCATTGGTTTGGCCACCAGCCCAAACCTAAACGACCTGAAGGACTCAGAGCAGCAGGGGAGGTGTTTGTTTTGCTTGATTTTAGGAAAAGGGGAATGCTTTCAGAGTAGCTTTGAGAAAACAAAGATTGTTAAAGTCTTTTCTCTTCCTCTCTGCCTTTCTGTGTGTTGGAGTGTCATGTTGTTTTCAGTGTGTCTTATTTAGCAATCAAAGCTGTATTATGTTTTTAAATTAATTTTTATATTTTTATTTAGATTTCTTGTCTGGAAAGGTTCTATATAATAGGACCAAAAGTATTTTCACAGAAAAACATTGTTATATAACTTAGCTAGAAAAAGACATCATATTTAAGAATTGGTTAGCACAACACTTTTAAAAGATGTTAAATGTGTTTCTGGAGCCTCTAACTCTGTTTAATCTTCTATCCACTCGAGTCCTTAGACAAGGGTGGAAGGGGATGCAGGTCCCCCCATGGCAACTGACATGCGAACATCTGTAAAAGAAAAGGCATACAATTGAAGGAAGGAACAGACAGTCTGATTGAACAAATGGAGCAAATGAAAGTCACCTCTGGGAGAATTGTTGAACTGAAGCCCCAGTCCACCCACCTGAGATGTAGAGTCCAAGTGGGATTACGTTGTCTCTGTTTATCAGCCCCTGAAGTTTGTTTCCATGTTTCATGATTAAGTTATTATCAGATGCCATGTGTTCAGGAAACTCGAACACAAAACCAGGCTGGTCTTGTAGGCCCTGGACAGCATGGCCTGAAAATAGAGTATGGCTCCTTTGTTGGGAGGCCTGGATAGTCATCCGTACCACATGAAGTCTTCCCACAGTAGTGAGTGCCCCTTTCCACACTTGGTAAGGGACAGATCTCTCTTAGGCTGGGTGGCAGATGCAGCCCATGCCAGCCCAACACAAGGTAGCTTGGAGGGGCCATCAGTTAGCCAGGCCTGTGTGTGGGAAGAAAGGTCATGTCCCCTCCTGTTGGCCAGTGCAGACAGCACCTGCTCAAGCCACGTGCTGAGGATCAGAGGGCCACTCCTAAGCCCTTCTGTGGAGTCACAGGAGCCCTGCTAGGCTGAGTCTCTCCTGCTGATCTGAGTGCCATTTTTGCTTACAGTGAAAGGTTCTTGAGCTGCCTCCACCCAGCAATTCGAGGCTAACATTATTCACACTAACATTATGATTAGGGTTTTTAGTTTTAAGATTACTTTACAACCCTGGGTCTTGTGCTAGGTAGTTACTAAAACCCAATGACAGGCCAATAACTGTCCCCCAAAGGTTATCTACTTTTTACCTAATTCCAGAAGATTATGGGTCGAAAAGCCCAGTGAACATACTATCTGTGGCGGTGTTTGGGCCATAGGCTTTAATCAATGAACTGGCAAGTGGCCAAGACCTGTAACTCCAGTGATTAGGTGGGGTCCATTAGGTGGCCAAGGGGGCCCTTTGGAGGGCCTCCAGAGCCTTCTGTTGGTTGGAGCCCCACTCAACATGGAAGCCTTTCTAACAAGTTGGTACATGGGCACCATCAGGGGCTCGGCAGGAGGCAGGTGAGAGCTCTGAATCCAGTCTCCCTGGTCCTTGGGCTTTTCATCAGTTGAGGCAGATAGCGCCAAAGCTAGGCAATCATTTCTTCTGGGATGAGTTACTGTGGCCCTTGTAGATTAAAACTGTGATTTCTTTTCTCCACTGTTAAGTTGCTAACCTGTTGCTATGCTGAGGTCAAGGCTGAGCCATAAACATCCTGGAACCACACAGCTGCCCGGACATGTGGGTTTGACCTCCTCCTCGCACTGCTGGTTCCCCACCTCATGTTTGCATATTGGGACTAACCAATTTCTGATAACCTAGCCAGCATCCTTCATTTAATTGAAAGAGTTACACTTGGTTTTTGCCTTTATAAACCCTGCCTTTCTTTGTTCTTTCCAGGGTACAGTTTGTATTGCTACCCAATATGTATCTCTTGGGTTAGAATTCTTTTTTACCCCAAATAAACTTTTCAGTTGTTTTATAGCCTCAGATCATTATGGTTAACAGTGACAGATTGTTATTATACAGGACAGAAACAGTGACTGTTCACACGTACTGACTGGCTATCCTGTGCCACTGTACCAAGTAATACACGGACATTACTGTGTTTAACCCCCACGACTTCAGGATGGGGCTGCATCACCCCATGTTATGTGCAAAAGGAAACTGAGTCCCCAAGTTTCTAACTAACTTGCCCGAACTCACAAAGAAAAGTATATAATGGAGCTAGAAATCAAGCTCAAGCCTGCCTCATTAAAGCTCTACAAATAATCCTGTTTTTACCAATTTTTAAAACATTAAGTAAAATTAGCAAAAGCTGGTGATGTGTAAGTCTCCAATATCATTGGTTATAAATAGATCATTTACATTGTAAACAGTTATCTGAGTGTTTGTCTACCAGGATCCTTGGCTTATCTCTAAATTAAATGGTTCTCCTGAGAAATCATGATTTAAAGGTTACACAGCAATTTATTTATTATTATTATTTTAATTCACAAAATCTCCTCACCCAGTTTCCAGGAACATCATTTCATTACCTTTTGGAAAACTTCCCCAATGTGCATTGTCTGGAGGGGCTATAAATTAAGTTGTTCTTCCCTCACTTAGCAAAGAATTGGGCCAGTGACCTCAAGCTAACCTAGTGGAATGGCTCCAAGAAATTTGAAACCTGAACAGATTCACGCAAGGACATAAAATTGAAGCTCATAGATTTCTTTCAAATGAAACTTAAGAAAATGGTGTTGTTGTTGGCACTTGCCACCCAGACCCCCGGAACTGTCCTGTGTTCTGTGTTCAGAGCTTGGAATTCCAGATTTGGATTCATTCTATGAGTTATCCGTGATGGGTCTTGTGTGTCCTCATTTTGTACTAATTAACCAGAGCAGGTGTCTACAGTCTATTAAGAAAAAGTCAATGACATTATAAAGCATGGTTAGGAAGACAGTGAGGGAGGGCAGTGCTTGACAATGCCTACAAGGACCACTGCAGTGGGGTTTGCAGTGAAGGACAGAGGTGCAGCTCAACTTTAAATGCAATGAGCAAAAGTTGGGGTTTGTGACCAAGAAGCCCAGTGGGGACAGTGGATGGAAAAATCACTAAGAGATGTCCATTTCTCTGATTCTGTTCCTTTTCTGTTGTTTGCTAAGTTTTTGTTTTTGTTGTTTTTCTTTTCTTTTAGGTGCATTTGTTGATAGTTGTGAGTTTGTTGTCATTTTACTGTTCATATTTTTTTATCTTCTTTTTCTTAGATAAGTCCAGTTAGCATTTCATAGAATAAGGGCTTGGTGATGATGAACTCCTTTAATTGGACCTTATCTGGGAAGCACTTTATCTGCCCTTCCATTCTAAATGAAGGCTTTGCTGGATACAGTAATCTTGGATATAAGTCTTTGCCTTTCATGACTTGGAATACTTCTTTCCAACCCCTTCTTGCCTGCAAGGTTTCTTTTGAGAAATCAGCTGATGGTCTAATGGGAACTCCTTTGCAGGTAATTCTCTCCTTTCCTCTTGCTTCTTTTAGGACTCTCTCTTTATATTTAATCTTGGGTAACTTAATGATGATGTGCCTTGGTGTGTTCCTCTTTGGGTTCAACTTCTGTGGGACTCTGGGCTTCCTGGACTTCCTGAAAGTCTATTTCCTTTGCTAGATTGAGGAAGTTTTCCTTCATTATTTGTTCAAATAAGTTTTCAATTTCTTGGTCTTCCTCTTCTCCTTCTGGCACCCCTATAATTGGGATTTCAGTGGGGAGGGGGAAGGGAAGAATAGGAGGGAAAAAGGTACAGGGAAGAAGAAGCATGGGTAGTAGGCATAAGGTAGATGGGGAGAGATAAAAATGGTATGAGAAACAGAGGACTCGAAAAACTTATATGTACAACACACGGACATGAACTAAGGAGGGGAAATGCTGGAGGGTTGGGGGGCAGGGGGGAGGGGGATAAAGGAGGGAAATTGGGGAAACTAATAGCATAATCAATAGAAAATATTTTTAAAAAAAGAAAAATCACTAAGAGAAAATATGAGGGGTCAGGGGAGAGGAGGTGCTGGCTAAACTGACCTGCCAAGATTCTTGCTTAAGACAGACAGGGTGATCGGATATCATCTGGAGCTGGGGGTGGGGGGTGGGGTGGGGAGGAACCCAGTCAGATATTGAGGGCAGTCAGATATTAGGGATGGAGTTATGGTAAAACTGACTTAAGATTCTTGCTTAAACTAGACAATACAAAGAGCAATTTAGAAGTCCAAAAGTCAGGCCTAGCTGAAAAAGAATTTGGGGGGACAGTTAGTTTGTTCAGTGAGAGAATCTTAGTCCCATCTACTAACAGAGAACAAACCGACACAGACTCTTCTCTGAGGGAACTTTAGTCAGTCTCCTCTGGGCCCTCTAAGCACCGACCTTAGCATCTGTCTTTACTGGGTCTGCATCACGCAGCTGCGGCAAGAATCTTGCTGTCAGTTTAGGCAGAAGCCTCAAATATCAACTCTGATCGCCACTGACATGTGATCAAAATTCTATCCCCCACCTTTGGCCTCTTGCCTTCAGCTAGAATCCTGTCAGGTCTGTTTAACCAGAACCCCAACACCCCGATGCTTCCTCTTAGTGATTTTCCATCCCCACACATACCTCTTCTCAAGGGTTCTTCCTTCATACCTACCCTGAGGACTCTTTTCCCTTAGCAGCAGTTTCTGAGTGAAGTTTGTTTTTACCACTTTCGCTGTGCTGCCTGGCTCTGGTTTTTCTTTAACAAATTATAATGACTGTTGGTTGATCGAAGAAGAGGACAGAGGGTACTGTACATTGTTCTGTCTTTTCTTCTATTTAAGTGGTCTTTCTAGCCTCATTGGCAGGCAGCATATCTTCCCTGTCCTTCCTTGTCCCCATTTCCCTTCTCCCTGCCTTGTTAGGAAATAAGAAGCTTTGTCATACAACGATCACCCAATAACTTAACGACTTACCTTTATGTAAGCATTCATCAAAGGCGTGAAAGATTAAGCTAAGAGCCTTTATAGAATCCAGTTCTCCTTTGTGAAATCAAAAGTCTGAGCTGTACACCCTCAGAGTCCAAAGCGCCCTGGGCTGCTGCAACATCAGACAGGCTTTGGGTTATTTTAAACCAGCTCTTTCCTGAGTCTTAAACGCTTTGACTTTGTTTCTGAGGGAACAGCAATTTCACACCAGTCTGATTTAAAAGAGAATCAACTAAAGTTAGAAAACACCTGATAACATTCACATAAGCCATTTCGAGTTGCGAAAGGAAAGGGGAAAACTTTTGGAAATGAAGAGATTAAAGTAAACTCTTGACTTCATGAAAGAGTGATTGTTAAAAAATTAGTAAGGCAGCTCTGGCCAGGTGGCTCTGTGGATTGGAGTGTTGTCCCATACATCAAAAGTTTGTGAGTTCTGCTCTGGGTTAGGGCACATACCTACAAGTTGCAGGTCTAATTCCCAGTTGGGGTGAATATGGGAGGCTGCCGATTGATGTTTCTCTCTCAAATCATGTTTCTTTCTCTCTCCCCATTTGTTTCTCTCCCTCTTTCAAAAAAGTAGCGAGGCAGTCCTGATTCTCAGTATCTAACCCAGACAGGCAATGTACATCCTCTTCATTTTATCACTTACATCAGCTTACATTCTAACACCAAGTGCCAGAAGTCACCTGCTAAAATCTAGGTCTATAATAATGAGGTCCATCCTCACTACTTTTCCCGTGGGACCCTTGGGAAGTCTGCAAGTTTCCTTGGTCCCTCAGGTGAAGAAAGAGCTTCTAATTGCCAAGGTATCTTAATTGCCACTGGTATTGGCATTGTGAAAGATTTCAGTAGTTGGTTAAATCCAGTGCTCTTTTATGTGTGTGATATTTGTGGTCTATTGAACTTTGCTGACCTAGGAACCCCATTTTTAGATCCCTGAGCCCCTAATCCCACAATAGTGTCAGCATCATTAAGACTCATCTCTTCCAAGAGATGCAGAAGAAATTGCAAGTGTTATTGATGCTAGAGAGTCCTCAGGGCCCCCTCTTCTTCTAGGCTCATAAATGGGCCCCCTCTTCTCTGCTGATAACCAGCCCCACTGTTCAGAATGGATTGCACACACTAGCTCCTCTGGGCTGAAGCTTATGCCCAGATAGGCTGCCAAAGGCTGCCTCTCTTCCAGGCCAAAATTCTCAAGGCAAAAAATGGCAAAGCCTTGATACCTGCTGGAAATATGGTGCTGAAATTGGGAGAAATAAAAATGGATATTTAAAACCAAATTAATTCCTCCAATTTCTCAGTGTATGTTCAGAGATGTATGTGGTCAACAAACCAGCTGTTGTTGATGGAAAACACCTACTTCCCCTTTTGGTTCAACCCCTACATCAGGCCACAGGTCACAGGGCTTTCGGTTTGTTCTGAGTAACCTGAGGTTGATGCATCTAGTGATGGAAAGTGCATGCACCGTGTTCCTCTAGAATTCATGTGAGTAGAGCCCATGTACAGGCAGGGCTGATGTGAGGCCAGGCAGTGCCCTAGACAGAGAGCGGGGCTACAAGGTGGTGTTCCAATCAGTGCAATGATGAGAATGCTTCCTTCCTTTGGTTGGCTTTGTTTGGTTAATTAAGTGTGAAAGGTCCAAAGCACAATGCATTCATTAATCTGTAGGTAGTCCTGGAATTCAGTGGCCTGCTTTGCAAAGAACCCACAAAGCCCCTGTCACATACAACACTGCAGGTTCATGTTTTGTACCAGTGGGCCTTTTAAGGACCCATAACATCATTATGAGGCTGCTTAGATGGAGAAGGTACATTTTTCTTCAATTCAGAAAAACCTACAGAGGAGCTTGTCAGAAATAATTTCAATGAGTCTAGCAGAATAATACTTCATCTGCTTTGGAAATGCAAAGAGAAGATTAGCATTGTCATTCATTCTCCTGCTCAGACACAAGGTAATTAAAAAGCTAAAGATGCTGCAGAGATAATCAACTGCTAAGGTTCTTATGTGCCTCTATTTGGAGCTTCTAAGGTGCTGCTTGGAATGTAAACTCACTGTCATTGCCTGGCATCCACGGAGCGCTTATGAATTCCTGTGACAAAGAAGAAAGGAGGACGGGCTCACAAATTGAAAAGCTCCAGGACAAATGTTTTATTCAGAAGTGTTGAATAAGGATTTTTTTTCAGTTTGTGAGCTTTCTCCTCAATATGTTACTCACATTTAAAAGAAGACTGCAAGCTGCTATAAATCAGCTCTTCCTGGAATCTCTACGGTTTCATTTTATGCTCAGGTGCTGTGAATCAGACCTTTTTTGGGGGACCAAACATGTTTAAAAATAGTAAATTAATGTAATAGAGTCCCCGAAGTTGTCAGGATATGCCACAGGTTCCTATAATGGATTCATAAGTGAATTTAGTGTTTGTGAATTTAACTAAAACTCATATTAGCTAAACCCAAGAGCAGCACAAAGCACCCTAGAAGTACCGCTCTGTCCCACCCAGATCATGTCCTCTCAGGAAGAGCATGAGAGGTGAGATGCGAATCTGCTCCTTACAGTCCCAGTGCCCGTGAGTCTGCACAAAGTGAGCATACTTCCAGGTTAAATGTAAATCTTAGATTTTGTGGGAGGTCAGAACATGTCACTCTGAAATAGACCACAATGGCAGAAGGGTTATTATGAGCAGGAGACACTTGAGAAACAGCAGACACCACAAAAAGTTCTCTGCCCTCCCACCATTTGCCTAAAGGACGCTTAGAGCTTCATTCACCAGAGACTCTTACCAGGCCAGAGACAGCAGGGAAGGACTCCATGCAGCAAATCTACTAAAACAACCCTTATCTTTCATTAGTTCTCCCGTATATTTGCCTTCCCAAATATGCCACCCCTAAACACCTAATCGCCTTTTCTTGCGTCTTGTCACTTCTCTGCAAATTCATCGCTGTTCGTTAAGATGCTGGATAGGGCCAAGTTCTAACTACCCTTTTGAGATGCTCATCACTGAGTGCTCCCACACGTGGGACGCGCACATTCATGAACCCTGTTCTTTCATCAGTCCGTCTCTTGTCAATCGCATTTGCAGGGCCTCAGATGGAGAACCTTAGAGGGTAGAGAAAAATGGTCTTTCCTTCCCTATAACTTTAAAACGTATGATTTTCTTTCAACGTGGCTCCTAAAAACATGTTCAGTAATTACTGATATTCAAGAGAAAAAATTGATCTGTTCAACACACGGGGAAAGAAAAGAGCTTTGTGGACCTGGTAGAAAAAACTTATCAAAACTTTCAATTTGCCCTTTTCCCCAAAACGTAAGTCACCCTGAAGTAACTTTGGGTACACACGGCGCTCCGTTATGCTGACTCTAAAGCAGAGCTCCCACATCCGCTGTGCTCTCACTCCAAGAAGAAATTTTTATCAGGCTTAGTAGTTAATGAAATTTGATTCTAGAATTTTTGCACCACACACACACATGCACACACATATGCATACATGATACACAACACACATGCACACATACAGACACAGACACACACATACTAAGTGTCCTAGGTGTTGCTCTGTGGGTCCAGGGCAGGTCCAGCCCCCATGTCCCTCTAACCTGAAGCCCTATTGTATGTAAGGACACTGTAAGATTTCATCTGGAGGGGAAAAGCATTTGCTTTATTTTCACTTGCTTTAAATGCCATGAAAATCGGTAATCTAATCCATCAGGAAACACTGACTGGCAGAATGGGGTGCCAAATTAGTGACACAGAGTCACTTTATGACAGTCACTTCCACATTATGAGAAATTCAGGAGCTCAGCCTGGCCCCCCCTTTCCACAGGGCAATGCCCCTTCCTCTTCTGCCAGGTGTCTGCACACGTGCTCTCCCCAGGGCACCGCAAGCTCTGCTCTGGCTTTTCTACTCTCTGATTCATAAGACGTTCAAAGTCCTCCCACTTAATTATGACTAAAAGTGGCTTTTACAAACATGTTTTATCTCACTGATGGGCTCCAAGGCGTGGTTATTAACTGGACTAAAAGTCCACAGCAATCTGGCAGAAGATGAGCTGCAATGGCTCTGGTATCTGGATCATTTAGGGAAATGACCTGAGTCCTAAAGGATCACAGTGTCTGCTGCTTTCTCAGGTCAGAAACACGTCAGCTTTTATTGAGGAAATTCTCAAGTCACTAGTGAATCTTAACAACAGCTCTATGACCCTGGCCTGGAGGGCATAATTATCTTGATGGACTTTTGAAAGAGCACCTGTCTCCCTTCGTTAAAAATGTGTTGATTCTTTGTATGACAGGAAAGTCCCCCACCCACCCTGCCTTGCACAGAGCAAACATGGAATGACAGAAGGGGTTCTCCAGCAATAAAACTCAAGGCAGAGAGATACGCTTTCTGCAAAATAGTGCACAATAAATACTAAGCAAAGCTTAACTGGGGAAGAGCAAAATGGCTGCTATGTCTGAAATAATCTGCTTTGAAGCCAGTCCACAGTGGTGTCCCCGTCCCAGAAGCCGCTGAGCTCTGTGCTGAGATTTAGAATATGTTATAGGGAGGCGTAGGGCTTTCATTCAGGACTGCACAACAGTGGTGCAAACACTCTCTGCACCCAGACCAAGGAATAGTCTGTAGAGCCAGGTAAGGACCCCCACACAGTTAAGAGGAACACTAATGATGTCCTCGGAAAAGCACTAATGATGCTTGGAATTTTCCCTTGCACAGAGATTGGGGGTGGGATGACAGGACTGAGATTAGACATGTCCCTGCTAGAGGTTCTGAGACAGTGTTTTCACAGCTGAGCAAGGGAGTCAGCCCTATGCATGACATGAGTTTACTGGGCCAATTTCCATGTGAGATTTCTCCAGGATGTGTGAGGGAGGGGAGCCCCTGAACAGTGTCTTATAATCCCTCAGTGACCTAGAGAGGAGGCTTAGAGAAAGCAGTACTGAACGGAAATCTATGGCTAACCATGCTCTGGGGGAGCTGATAGAAAGACTCAGGCAGGCTGACGTTGGTGATGGCCCGTCATAACCATGGTCAGGTGCAAGGTCAGGGAGGCAGTCGCTCCATGCAGCAAGTACCAGACTCAGGTTGGCTGGTGGGTTGCACTTGGGTTCACGGGGAAGAGGAGAGGTTGGAGGGGAGCTGAGACCAGAATGGAAGAGGAGCTCAGAGGCTGGAGAACAAGATAGAATTGTCTAAAGCCACAGGGATTTGTCTAAATATCAGGATGAAATACCTGTTTGCTTTGTGGTGTTTCTTGGTTTTTGTTTGTTTGTTTTACTTTTGCCATTTTAGTTTATTATGGAGTACTATGCGGCAGAAAGAAAGAACTCCTCCCTTTCACAACAGCATGGATGGAGCTGGAGAGCATTATGCTAAGTGAAATAAGCCAGGTGGCAAAACACAAATACCGTATGATCTCACCTATAACAGGAACATAATGAACAAAATAAACAAACAAGCAAAATAGAACTAGAGGTATGGAAACAAGGAACAAACTGACCATGACCAGATGAGGGTAGAGAGGGGAAAAAGGGAGAAAGAAGGGGAAGGGTCTAATCAAGGAGCATATATGGATGACCCATGGACAACAAGGTAGAAGAAGGATTATTTTTGTATCAACTTGCATGTAACGGCTCTTTATTTATTTATTTTACTGTTCTATTACAGTTGTCCTAATTTCCCCCCTATTGCTCTCCCCTGCTCCGCCCACCCCCACCCCCACTCCCACAGTCAATCCCCACCCTGCACCTCTCCAAGGAGGATATATTGAGGCCACATAGACATATGAAAGGATACTCAGCATCACTAGCCATCAGAGAGATGCAAATTAAAACCACAATGAGATAACACTTCATACCCATCAGAATGGCTATCATAAACAAATCAACAAACAACAAGTGCTGGCAAGGATGTGGAAAAATGGGAACCCTAGTGCACTATGGGTGGGAATTCAGACTGATGCAGCCACTGTGGAAAACAGTATGGAATTTCCTCAAAAAATTGAAAATGGAACTAACTTTTGACCCGGCAATTCTACTGCTGGGATTATACCCTAAGAATCCTGAAACACCAATTCAAAAGAACCTATGCACCCCAATGTTCATAGCAGCACAATTTACAATACCAAGTGCTAGAAGCTACCTAAGTGCCCATCAGTAACTGAATGGATCAAGAAACTGTGGTACATTTACACAGTGGTTCTCATCTTTACAGTACAACTCGGTGAGGGCAGAGACTGTCCAGAAAGCACTTGCCATATTCGTGGGAACTCTAGGCCATGCCAGTGGAGGACACCCTCACATGCTGGAGTGTGCCCCAAGCACTTTTTTAAAGTATATTTTGTTGATTATGCTATTACAGTTTTCTCAACTTCCCCCCTTTATCCCCGCTCCGCCCTGCACTCCCCTAACCCTCCAACCTCCCCACTCCTTAGTTCATGTCCATGGGTTGTATATACGTTCTTTGAGTTCTCTGTTTCTATACCAATTTTGATCTCTTGCTGTCTATTTTATGCCTACCAATTATGCTTCTTCCCTGTCCCTTTCCCCCCATTCCTCCCTTCCCCCTCCCCACTCAAGTCTCTCCATGTGATCTCCATTTCTGTGATTCTGTTCCTGTTCTAGTTGCTTGCTTAGTTTTTGTTTTCATTGTTTTTCTTTTCTTTTAGGTTCATTTGTTGACAATTGTGAGTTTGTTGCCATTTTACTGTTCATATTTTTTTGTTTGTTTGTTTGTTTTAAAGATTTTATTTTTATTTATTTTTAGAGAGAGGGGAGGGGAAGGAGACAGAGAGGGAGAGAAACAGCAATGTATGATTGCCTCTCACATGGCCCTCACGGGGACCTGGCCTGCAACCCAGGCATGTGCCCCGACTGGGAATCGAACCGGGACTGTCTGGTTCCCAGCCCACGCTCAATCCACTGAGCTACACCAGCCAGGGCTACTGTTCATATTTTTGATCTTCTTTTTCTTAGATAAGTCCATTTAACATTTCATAGTATAAGGGCTTGATGATGATGAACTCCTTTAACTGGACCTTATCTGGGAAGCACTTTATCTGCCCTTCCATTCTGAATGAAAGCTTTGCTAGACAGAGTAATCTTGGATATAGGTCCTTGCCTTTCATGACTTCAAATACTTCTTTCCAGCCCCTTCTTTCCTGCAAGGTCTCTTTTGAGAAATAAGCTGATAGCCTTATGGGAACTCCTTTGTAGGTAACTGTCTCCTTTCCTCGTTCTGCTTTTAAGATTTTAAGGAGAAGTTTTCCTTCATTACTTGTTCAAATAAGTTTTCCATTTCTTGCTGTTTTTCTTCTCCTTCTGGTACCCCTGTAATCTGGACATTGGAATGTTTCAGGTTAATCACCCAGAGGTTCCTAAGTCTCTCTTCATTTTTTGAAGTTTCTTGTTTCTTCCTTCTTTTCCAGTTGGATGTTTATTTCTTCCTTTTGTTCCAAATCATTGATTTGAAGCCTGGTTTCTTTCCTGTCATTGTTGGTTCCCTGAATATTTTACTTTATTTAATTTTGGGTATCTTTCATTTGTTCTTTCATTTTTAAACCAAGCTCAATCAGTTCTGTGAGCATTTCTTTTTAATTTATTTGATTGATTATGCTATTACAGTTGTCCCATTTTCCCCTCTCTATTCCCCCGCACCTTGCACCCCTACATTCCCTGCCCTTTAGTTTTCTCCATGGGTCATACACATAAGTTCCTTGGCTTCCACATTTCCCATACTATTCTCAACCTTCCCCTGTCTGTTTTCTACCTACCATTTATGCTACCTATCCTCTTTATTTTCTCCTTCTCTCTCCCCCTCCCATTCCCCTGTTGATATCCCTCCATGACTTATATAAATCCCTTTAACATTTCATATAATAAAGGCTGGGTCATGATGAATTTCTTGAACTTGACCTTATCTGAGAAGCACTTTATCTGCCCTTCCATTCTAAATGAAAGTTTTGCTGGATAGAGTATTCTTGGATGTAGGTCCTTGCCTTTCATGACTTGGTATACTTCTTTCCAGCCCCTTCTTGCCTGAAACATCTTTTTAAGAAATCAGCTGACAGTCTTATGGAAACTCCTTTATGGGTGACTGTCCCCTTTTCTCTTGCTGCTTCTAAGATTCTCTCCTTATCTTTAATCTTGGGTAATATAATTATGATGTGCTTTGGTGTGTTCCTCTTTGGAGGAACTTCTTTGGGACTCTGGGACTCTGGGAGCTTCCTGGACTTCCTGGAAGTGTATTTCCTTTGCTAGATTGGGGAAGTTCTTCATTATTTGTTCAAATAAGTTTTCAATTTGTTGCTCCTCCTCTTCTCCTTCTGGTACCCCTATGATTTGGATGTTGGAACATTTAAAGATGTCCTAGAGGTTCCTAAGACTCTCCTGATTTTTTTTGAATTCTTGTTTCTTCATTCCTTTCTGGTTGAATGTTTTTCTCTTGCTTCTGGTCTACACCGTTGATTTGAGTCCCAGTTTCCTTCCCATCACTATTGGTTCCCTGCACATTTCCCCTCATTTCTCTTAACATATTCTTCATATTTTTATCTAATTTGCAACCAAATTCAACCAATCCTGTGAGCATCCTGATTACCAGTGTTTTGAACTATGCATCTGATAAGTTGGCTATCTCTTCGTGACTTAGTTGTATTTTTTCTGGAATTTTGATCTGCTCTTTCATTTGGGCCATCCTTTCCCTTCTCTGTGTGCCTGTTACTCTAAGGGGCCGAACCTTAGGTGTTCACCAGGGTGGGGTAACCCATGTTGTTTTGTTGTGAGGCTGTCTTTGGGGGCGTGGCCTGAGACAGAACAGTGGCACTTGCTCTGCTCTCCACCAGCTCCCTGCCACCTCAAGCGACACCCACAAGCATACTGGGCCCCTCCATGCTGGTTCCCGGGTGGGTGGGCCTGTGCAGATCTAAGTCCCTGTGGTTCTCTGCAATGAACTCTACTGTGATGCTGGGAGTTCCTCCCGCTGCTGCCTCAATGCCCACATGTATTTTCAATCTGTGGTTTGAGGCTTTATTTCCCTGAGTTGGTGGGCTGCATGGTTCATTCCACTCCACTCCCCAGCTTTTCCTCTGGTCTATCTGCACGCATATGAGGGACCACCCAGTCCACCAGTCTCGGCCCCTGTGGGTCCGGGTCAGCCAGCCGCGGGCTTCTCCGGGTGCACCGGCTGCAGGCTTTTCCGAGTGCACCAGCTGAGAGCCTCTCTGGGCAGCTGCAGCATTGCCCTCACCGCTCCACAAACCACCAGCTTGCTGTGCGCTCTCTGCCCGGCTCCACCCCGCTTACCAGTTTGGATGAATGTGTCTTCTTTAACTTCTTGGTTGTGAGACTTCCAAACAGTTGGATTTTCTGTCAGATCTGGTTGTTTTTTGTTTTTAAATTGATGTGTTCCCTCTTTTGGTTATGCGAGGAGGCATAGTGTGTCTACCTACACCTCCATCTTGGCTAGAAGTCTTCAGTTCTGTGAGCATTTTGATTACCAGGTCTTTAAATTCTCCATCAGATTGGTTGGCTAACTCCTCATTGCTTAGCTTTGGTTGTGCGAGGAAGCAAAGGGTTTCTACCTATGCTTCCATCTTGGCTGGAACTAAGCATGTTTTGACCAGAATCCTCAGGCTGCACACGCTCCCCTTCAAGGCTCGCAGAGTCTCCCTTTCCTCCACTGTTAATTTCAGCACAGAGGAGTAAACCACTGACGTTGGCATTATGTATGCATGGCATGTCCTGTATGACATCTGCACAGAAATGGAACTCAGGGCAGGGGAATGGCCTAAAAGCTATGAATACTGAGGTTCCCAAAGTCCTCACCCCTCCAGGTGATGGACTGGGTGCTTCTGGCTAAGTCACACCCCCTCCTCAAAAATGTAAGTACTTCTGGCTGGAAATTAATTAGTGCCTAGAACCTGTCATGGAAAGTGTGGAGGCTATAGATCAGAGAGCTGAGCCCTCACTTGCGCTAAGCGTATCCCCAGCACTGTCTCCCTCCCCTCAAAGGTTATGACCAGCTTCAGGCTCTGTCAGCACTGGAATGCATATTGCCACAGGGACACAAGCAGCTATGATTAAGAAAGAGCCTCACCAGCGGATGCTGGGAGGTGGAACCTCAAGTCACCATCAACTTTTATTCAGTCCAGGAGCAGCTTGTGGCCCTCAGCCCTTTGCAAACTCACAGAGGTCTTCTGTGGCTTGAGCACAGTGTCATCTTGTAGTCCTATAGCACCTGGAGAAGCTAGAATACCACTCTGTTGCTATTTCTAGAGCAAGCACTCACTGAAGCAAGTTCCCTCTGGCTATCCCCATCTTGGGATCTCCAGTGGCCTAGGGGTGACATCTTACCACTTTCCATGTGATACAAGCATTGGTGTGTGTGTCCTTAAAAGGGAAACCTGCTTCAAATTTGGCTATTTATGACTGTTTGTCCCAAGGCCCTCTGGAAGAAGAAGTCATCAGAAGCTTCAAGCTCTCTGAGCTTCTGAGGAATGGTAGGAGAGACCAAAAGAAAAGTACAAACTATGATTTGTGAGTTTTCCTTCATGAGTGGTAGCATCTTCAGATAGAGTGACATGACCCCCACACTGTAGGGTCTCCTAGAAAATCTGCAGTCTGTGTTCCTCACTCAGTTATGGCCTGTGGTAGAGAACACCTGAAATGTGATGCATGTGTACTGTCAGACTCTACACCAGAGGTACAAGCGCCAGGGCCCTGTACCCTTAGTCTGTCCCAGACTTTTGGGTGGGAACCACTGTGGATCCATCTCGTTGTTTTGTAGCATAAACATGGCAGACAGGAAAGCCTGTTGCTGATATATTTAAGAGTACCTTGTTGGAGATAAAACTGCCTCTCTGGGTTATGAGGCTTGGCAGCTCACTCCTAAATGAAGGCTGATACCACCAGCCCTGACTTCCCATGGGGAAAGGCAGGGAAAGCCAGTGAACTGAGTCTTACCTATTAGAGAAGTAGTTTTGACAGCTTAAGACTGACACCATGGGACTCCAGCATGGAGAGTGAATGAGTAGTGTGTACATCACCGTGCATCAGAGCCACCCGGAGGCCTTGTTAAAGCATACTTTTTTGCACCTCACTCAGACCTATGCAGTTACATGGGGAGCGTTTGCAGACGACAGTTGAAATAGAATGAAACAGATTAGTGGGAACCAATGAACCACAGATGATAGGAGAGGAAGGCTTTTGATGAGGCAACTCAAAGTAGAGAACAAAGCATACTTTTATCATAGTAGAAACAATTTCAGAAGTTTAATCTCCAACTTCTAAAATGTTTTAGGTAATCTTCCCTGATGCTAAACCAAACCAAGGGCCTCTTCCCTCATTCCAACAGCCTCAAAACTCCAAGGACCCAGCTCACCCTCCAAGGACAACTCAGCAAGTAACTAGTCTAAGTTGGATCCCAGAGACTTAGAATGAGAAGAGGCAGAAACCAGAAGGGGATTTAATAGGAGACAGGGCTGTGGTGGAGGTGAGAAGTCACATGGGCCATGGATGAGAGACTTCACATTAAGCATGGGGTTGATGAAAAGTCCTGTGCTCTGCCATTTGCAAGCAGGAGACTGAGGAGAACTGCTGGTATAAGTCCCGGTGTGAGTCCAACCTGAAGGCAGGAAAATACTGGTGTCCCTTCTCTGTTCTCCCACCCCTATGTTTCTGTTCTGTTCAGGCCTTAGTAGGTTGGATGAGGCCCACCCACACTGAGGTGGGCATCTACTTACTCAGACTACAGGTTCAGTGTTCAGCTCATCAAGGAACACCTCCACAGACACACACAGAGTCATGTTTAACCAAATACTTGGGCATATTGTGGCCTAGTCAAGTTGACACATAAAATTAATCAGTGCAAGGAGGAAGAGTAGCACACAAATAACGAAAACTTACTTACAAGAACCCCCTCAAAAATTTATGTGCATGCATATGTACGTGTGTATATATATTTATATAAAATGGTGTCATAATTTACTGTAAGACAATAAATAATAATATT
The DNA here is from genome assembly GCA_004026765.1 of Micronycteris hirsuta. Classification (NCBI taxonomy): domain Eukaryota; kingdom Metazoa; phylum Chordata; class Mammalia; order Chiroptera; family Phyllostomidae; genus Micronycteris; species Micronycteris hirsuta. The sequence goes on from PVJI01003182.1 coordinate 69,294, forward strand.
TTATTAATGTGAGGTGTTTACTGCTTATAAGATTTTTCTGAAATTTATTCATTATCTCAGCAAAATCGATACTTCTAGCAACTTATTTGCAATTGATAAAATTGAAAACAAGGTCAGTCACTGTTGGCAAATGTGAAATATTTTTTAATCATTGTTTAAATTTGAGAAAGAACTTTATGCTAATGAAAGTGTTACAAAAGCTGTTAAAAGTGTTTTATTAGATGTGACAAATTCAGATTGAAGGGGTATAGAACAGACCTCCCCAAGGTATGCCACTTTGGCATGTGAATTATTTTGAGTTGAAGGCAATCAAGTCCCTGTGGGCTCACAAGAAACTTCTACTTCTCCTTTAAAGAATTTAAGTTGGGGGCCTTGTTGTTTTCTGACCAATCTATATGGCAAGGCTAACATCTAATTACTGAACACCCATTCTTCTTGTCATCCTGCAAACTGCCCTCCGCCTCTGAAGCTGCAGACATCTTACTCATCCTTAGCTCAGACTGTCATATATAACTCTGACCTTTCTGACTCTAAAGCTCGTCTGTGTGTGGAGTTCCTGTACAAATATATGTAATTAAATTTGGTTATTTTTTCTTGTTAATCTGCCTCATGTTGATTTGATTATTAGATCAGAGAAATAACTTAGAAGAGTAGAGAAAAAATTTTCTCCTCAACAAGATAAATTTCTGATAAATCATTTCAAATATAAATTTTAGTACATCAGGAGCTGAAGAGTCTTGCAGAACAAATTTTCTAAAAATAACCCTCCACACAAATTGGTTTCATGTAATATTGGATTTAACTTTAAATGTAAATGCAATGACATTTTCACGTTTTCTCAGCAGTCCCAATATCTCGTGCAGGTCTTGCAAAAAAAGCAGAAGTGGCTTCATGACTTGTATATAATTCAAGTGCCTGTTTGTACATCCTATCTTCAATTACAAGAGAAAACTAATTCTAAAATTGCCATCCTTGTCCATATTTGGCTCATCAGTTTTCCAACAATATGATAATTTTTAGACTTAATTTCTATTTCTATTACCAAGATTGTGGGTATTTGGTTGAAGCTGATATCCAAGATCTGGATTTTAAACTAAGAGAAATCTCACAATTCCCTGGAATGCCTTATTAGAATGTTCACATGCACACCTTTGATCTGTAATAATTTCTTGACAAAATCCACAGCTGAGCAGGGGATGTTCTTATTGTGGGTCCCGGTGCCGCCCCCAGGAGGAGCCATCCTCTCCCTCTGCTGTTGCTGCTGCCACTGCCCCAGTCATTGCCAGTCACGGAGCCCGGGCCCCAGCTCTGCTGAGCCCTGGGCCCCATGATAGCCTGGACCAGCCACAGCAACTCTCATGGACCTGAGTGTATATATGGTCACGTTGCCACCCAGCGCATCTCCTCTGCTCACACACCCTCTGTTGTCCATGCTTTACTTAGAAAACATGAGTTCAAAGATACAATTATTAATAATTTCAATCAATGACAGTGGCACCCTCAACCAAGCATAGGAGCCCTCTCAAGCCCATGAAGCCATTCCTGCCATCACTGGTCGTATCTAGATGGTAGCCACTGGGCACTGGTCTACTTGAACACCCTTCCGGGATGCTGTGTAGATTCTTGTATGTGTCACTGTTTGGTTAACCACTTCTTTCTTGCAGGAAAAGGGGTGTGTGCTAGATTACACCAATAGCACCATCGGGTTACCCTGATGCAGTTCTATGCTTTTTCGCAGTTACGGAATCATTATTAGTTTTCTCATCCCAGATGTCTTGGCTCAAACATTGGCTAATACATCCTTTCTATCAGTGTTCAATTTAACTACTATTCCTTTGCAATCACTTTGCAAACATTGTGGCTAAGACCTTTTAAAGGGAGAACCTGGATTTCTTTCTTTTTAAATTTAACTTAATTTAATTTAATTTTTTATTTTTGTTCAAATACAGTTGTCTCCATCCCCCGCCCCCCAACTTCCCACCCACCCCACCCATCTGGCCTCCCACCTTCCATCCTACCCCCTTCAGCTTTGTCCATGTGTCCTTTATGCATGTTCCTTGACGACCCTTCCCTCATATTCCCCCATTATCCCTTTCTCCCTCCCACCTGGTTACTGTCAGTTTGTTCTTTATTTCAATGTCTCTGGTTATACTTTGTTTGCTTCGTTGATAAGGTTCCACTTACAGGTGAGATCATACAGTATTTGTCTTTCACCGCCTGGCTAGCATAATGCTCTCCAGGTCTTGGTGCCACCCCCAGGAGGAGCCATCCTCTCTCTCTGCTGTTGCTACTGCCACTGCCCCAGTCACTGCTACTAACATGAGCCCAGGTTCCTATTTCTGTGAAGGGTAGGAGCTCCTTTGTTCTTTCTGCTGCATACAATTCCATTGTGTAAATGTACCATGTTTTTAGATCCATCATTTACTGATGGGCACTTAGGTTGCTTCCAGCACGTGGCTATTGTAAATTATGCTGCTATGAACATTGGGGTGCATAGGTTCTTTTGAATTGGTGTTTCAGGGTTCTTAGGGTATAATCCCAGCAGTGGAATTGCTGGGTCAAAATTTCATTTTAGTTTTTTGAGAAAATTCCATACTGTTTTCCACAGTGGCTACTCCATCTGCATTCCCACTAACAGTGCACTAGGGTTCCCTTTTCTCCACATCCTCTCCAGTATTTGTTGTTTGTTGCTTTGTTTATGATGACCATTCTGACTGGTGTGAGGTGGTATCTCCTTGTGGTTTTAATTTGCATCACTCTGATGGCTAGTGATACTGAGCATCTTTTCATATGACTCTGGGCCTTGTGTATGTCCTCCTCAGAGAAGTGTCTGTTCAAGTCCTTGCCCATTTTTTAACTGAGCTGCTTGTTTTCTTAGAGTGGACTCATGTGAGTTCTTTGTACATTTTTGAGATCAAACCCTTGTCTGAGCTATTATTTGCAAATATATTTTCCCATACAGCTGGTTCCCTTTTCATTTTGCTGATGTTTTCTTTAGCCGTGCAGAAGCTTTTGATTTTGATGAGATCTCATTTGTTTATTCTTTCCTTTATATCCCTTGCTTTAGGCGACATATCAGTGAAAATATTGCTGCATGGAATATCTCAGATTTTCCTACCTATGTCCTCCTCTAGGACTTTTATGGTGGTGCTATTTATGTTTAAGTCTTTTATCCACCTTGAACTTATTTTTGGGTATGGTGTAAGTTGGTGGTCGAGTTTCATTTTTTTGCATATAGCTGTCCAGATTTCCCAACACCATTTATTGAAGGGGCTATTTTTACTCTATTTTATACTTCTGCTTCCTTTGTCTAATATTAATTGACCTTAGAGAAGACTCGGGTTTATTTCTGGACTCTCTATTTTCTTCCTTTGATCTATGTGTCTCTTCTAATGCCAGTACCAGACGGCTCTGATTGCTGTGGCCTTGTAATATAGTTTGATATCAGGTATTGTGATCCTTCCAACTTTGTTCTTCTTTCTCAAAATTGCTGCATTTATTCTGGGCCATTTATGGTTCCATATACATTTTTGAAATGTTTGTTTTATGTCTGTGAAATACATCATTAGTATTTTAATAGGGATAGTATTGAATCTCTAAATTGCTTTGGGTTGTACGGACATTTTCTGACAGGAAGATACTTAAGCCAGAGAGCAGTCATCATAATAAAAACGGTAGAGAAAAGATAGATTTTTAGAGCTACTCTAAGCCAATACAAACATAAAATTTTAAGTATGAATTATGTTTATTCATTTGAATGTCTATATAGTAAGTATATTTATGCAAGCATCTTTGTTAGTGTATGCTCTGCTGCTGAAAAGCTCCATTACACTTAATTGTAGATGTAATGCTGTTGAGATGTAAGCGAACCTATAAAATCATTTCTTTGAATATATTGCCAGAGACTTGTATGACTCTTTAGAATACATCATCAGCAAACTAAAGCACTGGGTTGGAACCTTAAGACCAGTGCTGTGAAACTCGCATCTGAGTAAGGAGAGTTCCACAAGCAGGGGGAAAAGAAGGAGAAACAGTGAGCTCCACAACGCCGTCACTCAGGCTGCCCCATAGACCAGTTTGTGATCATGTCCCTTGCAATGCTATTCTAGTAATTAGCACCCGTCTGCATTTGGAGAAACATACATATTAAATGTCTAAGTCAGCACCCTAAAGCAGAAAGACTTTCTGTGATTAAAACTTTGCATTTCTAAGAAGAAAAATTAATGAACATGGAAAGGGAATGGTCATTTTTCAAATTTCTAATCAGTTCAATTGCTTTTCCATGATTTTATTTTGAAAATGTTCAAACACAGGAAAGCTGAAAGACTGGTAGGATGAACACTCACATAACCACCACCCAGGTCTCCCCACCCAGCATTTCCTACACCTGCCTTTGTGCTTGTCTACCCATCTGCCCTTCCCTCTATCCAGCCATCTGTACACCACGTTTTTGGTGAATTTCAAAATGAGTTAAGGACATGACTCGCCTTCATCGTACATTCTTTGACATTCATATCATTAACTTGAGTTTAATATTTGTTATCTGTTTTATTTATTTTGATTCTGGTAAAAATTACATAGAATAAAAGGCACAAATCTTTAGAGAACCATTTACTGTTTTGACAAATGCATATATCTGTGTAAGTTAAATCCTTTTCAACATAGAACTTTACATCCCCCCCAGAAAGTTCCCTCAGGCCTTTTCACAGTCATGTCCAGCAGCCCCCATCCTCACCAGCTGGGCCACTGTTCTGATCTTTTATACCAAAGATTAGTTTTGTCTATTGATCAGTTCATTTTCATCTTATGCAATTGAATACATAGAAATTTAAAGACTTTACTTTCAAACCAGTGAAATATCACTATTTCATTGGTTCTTTTTTTTTTTTTCTTAATACATCAGGACAAATTCTGATGACAATAAAGGAAATGCCTCAGGAAAAATAGCAACAACAGTCTTTTCTTGTGCTTGAGGAAAGTGCAGGCTCATTAAGGGGGCAGATCTTGGAAGAAGGGAGCTTGGTTTAAACAGAAAAAATAGGCAAATTCATCTGTGGACTACTCCCTGAAGTAAAATCCAGACAACCCATTTTCCCATTTGTCCAGGACTTGGTGGCGTTTTCTCTCCTATGTGTCATGGGAAAGCAGAGCATTTTCTTCCCACAAGCCCCGCTTGAACTCTCCTTTCCTAGTTTAGTCTCAGAAGGCACTTGCCAGAGACAACAGGGCTCTCTGCAGGCTACACAACGTAATCAGCCAGAGTGGTGTGCTCAGAGCCCAGCGGCTTCTGAGGCCTTGCCTCCGGGAGAGCACACCCTCTTAGCACAGATCCCAGTGCACTTCCCTACCAGCCCAGAAACAGAAACACAGTGGGGAAGTAGCAAAACACATGTGCTCACCGCCCTTTTCTGTTTGTTTTGTTCAGGAAGTTGATTGAAACTAGAACATCATGTCAGCCAAAACCCAGAACTGCGGGCCTAGAGCAGAGCTCCCACAGTTGAATCAATCCTTATTTTGCCACAAAGTACAAATATTAATTCACTCATTCACTCATTCATTCATTCACTTATTCATTCTAAATATGTATTTTCTTCTTCCCTCAAGTTATCTTTCCATTTTGTTTCTACTGTGATGCAAACCAGGAGCCTGGAATGATTCCTGACACTTTCCTCCACCATCATAGCCAGTCCAATACTGACTCCCTAATATCTCTGTAACATTTATTGTCTCCCTTCACTCATGAAACAAATACCATTGAACATCCACACGTCCCAGGTGTTTACCTGTTCAGAGGGAATATAGTGATGAACAAAAAAGAATACTTTCCTACCCCCTGGAGGCTACATTCTAGGAAGAAGGAAAAAATGAGCCAACAGAAAAGATAGAATTTCAGATCATGGTGAGTAACCAAAACTCAGTTCAGCTGCCTGCCACAGGGCAAACCAAATTCATGAGACAGGTGCTGGTGCAAAAGGAAAGAGGATTTATTCAGGTGCTGTGATCTGGGAGAATGGTGAACTTCCATCTCAAACCCCAGGTTCTTACAAGGAAAGGAAGGGGAGGTTTTTTTTAATGCAAGTATCTTGCTATCTTTTGGTGTACTTAAGCCCTACCCGTTCATCTTTTTAGCTTTTGGTGTCACGTTCCCTATGCATTCAGCTTTTTAGCCTTCCGCTGCAGCGGGTACACTCAGTGTAAGAACCTCCCCTGCATCCCATGGCCAACAGGGAGACTTGCTGGGACTCCCTGACTGTCTCTGGTGTCAGGGTCAGTGGAGGGCTGGGCTGCAGGACCCCCATCAGGAAGCCTTGAGATGCCAACAGCCCTCAGTCAGACCCTGGACACCACACCTGCGCAACTGGGAGAGCTGGTTGGAGCCCTCGGGCACGCCTGGATACCAGCACGCCCACATCCTCTGTGAATCCCTGCACAGTCTGTCTGCTGCTCCAAAGTGGCCAGAGCGGTTTCTGCTCACTCTGTTGCCTGTTGCTCAGGCTCCGGCTGACTGTCTTCGTTACTGTAGTTCCTCTGAGTAACAAATTGAAAACCAACGGTCATGTAGCACTGTGTGAAGCAGAGGAAACAGTAACTTATTGACTGATCACAAGACACTTTTTTAAGGTAAAGATATGGGAACTAAGGCTTCAATAATGAGAAGAGATTGTCATTGTCATGTAATGGCCTGGCTGGGACTTGAAGTCAGAGGAGCAGGAACTGACAATGACAACTCCCTGTTACATAATATCATTTCTTTCTTGCCCAACCAACTGGTCTACCATGAGTAGACTACATATATTGCTCACATATATTGTGTCCTCCACAGTGAAGCTTTCTGAAATGCAAACTGTATTCCATCAATTTCTCTACTTTCCTGCCATTCTCATCAAAATATCCCAATGCTCTCTATTGCTGTTACTCTCTGAAAAAAAAAAATAGTTTGTAACACAGCAACCAGACCAGTGAGGGCACGTCCCTGCATTGCTCTCCAGCTACACGTCACACCACACCCTTCTTGTCCCACAGGCCTTCTTTCAGTCTTCCAGGCCATTGTGCTTGCGTATATGATGTTTCTCCCAAGGTCAGAGAGGCCCATTCCTCTCTTGTTTTTCTAATTAATTCAGGCTTATCCTTCAGATTTTAAATTAATCATCAGTAACTCAGAAAAACCTGCCTTAACTTCCTTTTTAAAATCAAATGCCCAAATTACATGTTTGAAAAAAAAAAAAAAAAAAAACAATGTCTCCAACCCGTTTATATCACTTCTCACTCTGGAAATTGTCCATGTAATTTAGAATTTTTGGATTCATGTCTGTGTATAATATTGTAGTTTTATAAGAGGAACTCTCCTGGAACAATGCATAGAACATAATTTTAAAAATTTCTTAATTGATTAATATAATGATGAATAGCTTCCATAAATCTGAAAATTTGTCAGCATAGAGAATACATTTCAGCCCAGCTGGTGTAGCTCAGTGGATTGACTGCGGGCTGGGAACCAGAGGGTCCTGGTTCGATTCCCAGTCGGGGCACATGCCTGGGTTGCAGGCCAGGTCCCCAGTGAAGGCCATGTGAGAGGCAACCATACATTGCTCTTTCTCCCTCCCTTCTCCTCTCTCTAAAAATAAATAAATAAAATATTTAAGAGAATACATTTACAAACCATCAGAATGGATGCAATCTTGTTAGGAGATTATGGGTAGAATGTGACATGGGCACCTGAGTCACAGGCATGTCTGCGTGTATAAAACCCTGATAGAAAACTGAGCCATCCAGGGAAACAGAAGAGGAGCTGCCAGAGGATTCAGATAAGAACCAGGAGAGAGCAGTGTCTCCCACTCCAAGAAAGGGACTCTCCTGTCGGAACTCTCCCAGTGCACTCTGGCTGCTGTACCCCAACACCACAGACTGGAGGGCTTGTGAACAACAGGAATCTATTTCTCAACATTCTAGAGTCTAGAAGTCCAAGATCAAGATACAGGCAGATTCGATGTCTTTTGAGAGCCCACTTTCTAATTCCTCACTGAGTCTGCACAAGGCAGAAGCTGGGAGGAGAGCTTCCTGAGGTCTGTTTTATTGGGCACTAATGCTATTCAGGAGGGATCTATGAGCATGGACTAATTACCTCCCAAAGGCCCCACCTTTCCTATTATCACATTGGGATTAGGTTTCAACAAATGAATATGGGAGACATACACTCAGTTTGTAACAGAGAGTATGCTGAAGTGGAGAGGCCAACTGTACGCAATGCTATCCTTAGGACAACTGGGAAATAGAGAATCAGAAGAACTTAAAATTAAAGTCAAGGACACACATACACTGAGAAATGTTCTTGGAAGACTTCCTAAGTACCAAAACAAACTCTGTATGTGGACAATGTTACTTACCCTAGGGTGTGTGTGTGTGTGTGTGTTTGGGAGAGGGAGTTGATGAACATTATTAAATAATCTTCAAGTCTCTGAAGTGTATGCTTTATCAGCTGCTAATAGAAGATGTGGGGTTTTTTGCAATATTTTATTTTTTTATTTTTTTTTAAAGATTTTATTTATTTATTTTTTAGAGAGAGGAGAAGGGAGGGAGAAAGAGCAATGTATGGTTGCTTCTCACGTGGCCCCCACTGGGGACCTGGCCTGCAACCCAGGCATGTGCCCTGACTGGGAATCGAACTGGGACCCTTTGGTTCCCAGCCCGCGCTCAATCCACTGAGCTACACCAGCCAGGGCAGGTTTTTTGCAATATTTTAAAAAATTTTTAAGATTTTGCTATTTCATTGTACTAATAAAATGGGCATTTTTGCCAATGTAATAAGTCTATTAAATCGCAAAAGAACTCTAAAACATTAATAGTACTAAATAAAATTAGGTAAGGTATTATTTAATAAAGAATGTGTTTTCAAAGCCTCAAACATACAAAATATACACAGGAAGACCCTTGATAAATATTTTGAAGTATATTTTAATTCCTGCAGAAATTATTTTTTATATTTAATGTGAAGTAAAAATCTAATTTTCTTAAAAACCTGTAAATAGTTTTCATGACACAGCAGCTTCGTATCTAGAAACAACCATAGATGGTGTGTAGGCATAGTATTTTTTTGGTCTTCCCCCAGCCTCCCTGAAGGAGTCTTAGATAGTTCTAGAAATCCCAAGGGTACATTTTGTATTATCTTGTGTACAATTAGAGTCCTCCTAGCCGCCTGCTAGTGACCAATGAAGACCCAGGGCCAGTGCTGGCTCCCTGATGCCTGGAGCTAAATAAGCATTTCCATCTCCCCTCCCCCTAACCCTATCCCTGTGCTGTCTACAGCCAGGTCATCCTCCGCTCTCCTTCCCTGTGTTCTCTGTAGCCCTTCCAAGCCTGCAGGCAGCAGCTTCTGCTCTCAGTTTTCAGAAGTGTTTGATATAAAGAGATATTTTGTTTTCAACCACGTTTTCATTGGGTTGGTTGTATGTATACCATCTATGCTCAGGTTGGAAAACAATATAAGCAAAAGATACTTTTTTTTGGACACCAAATGACTTCTAACCCACACTTGCCAAGTCAAATCACAATTTAATCTTGATTGAAATCAAATTTTCAAATAGGCAATAAAGATCTTCCAATATTTTCTCTACCCATCTGAACAAAGAACCCTTCTCCTGATCCTCTACCAAAAGGTGAAATCGGGAAAGTGGCTTCAGTTGGAGATAAGTCCTCCAAACTAGCTCATGAATATGCATTGCTCAAAAGTCAGAAGTTTATGCAAAAGTGCCCAGTATAGGTACAGACCACAGTGACAAGGGGCTCGATGAGACCAACTATTTTCTGCCTTCCACCTTCAACAACTCCTGTATCCCTCTTAACTTATTACTATGCATTTAGCCATAAACGTAAGACAAGCTAGGATTGTATCATAAATTTTGCATCTCTCCACATTGAGGCAAGCCGAATTTACTATGAACTTATCTTCATATGTGGATGGCTTACTGTTGGTAAACATCTGTGTGAACATGATAGACCCCTGACTCCAGGGGAGGACAAAGCTCTGAGAGAGAGCGAGGAGGAGCCAGGGAGGCAGGAGGCAAGGAAACGTGGTGTGCAGGTATCATTTCTACTGAAGCTGCAAAGCTCGAGTGATCTGCAATACTTTAACAAATTCAGGAAAAATTGTATTTTGCTTTTGGCATAACTAAGCCTAATGCCTTTATTAAGCCTCACATGTAAATGTTGCTTAATTATTGTTTAGGAGAGGGGGAGGCCAGAAGATTCACTGTCTTCGTTAAGCTTCCTGGGAAGAAGACAAACAAGATAAGGAGGAAAGCCCTTGATCTGATGTGGCTGACAGGAGAGCGGTGTTTCTGTTTGGGATGCACGATATCATGGCTACAGGAATTATCTGCTGTGTCATTGCAGCTCATCATTAGAGAAACCTAACATTTCCCTAATGGGAAACAATTGCTGTGGAGGGGGCTGTGACACCTTTATTTGCAGTGAAGAGTTGTAGCTGTGTTCACCCTGTAATTACCATGACACAACAAACCTTGGCAAACACTGGCACAGCGGGGCAGCCTTCGTTGCCACGGAGTCCTGGGATGCAGGAGTGCTGGAAGGTGCACAGCTTCTCCTGGAGGCTCACGCTGATGCTCCAGGCTGTCGTCATTCCCAGTGCCTCAGAGGGGATTATGTTCCATCACCGTGTCTCAAACTTTCCTGACAGACTGAGAACCCAAAGTCGTAATTTAAGATAGACTCAGGCCCTTCGACCTCTCATCAGAATCTCCAGGGAAAAGTCTAGGAATTTGAATGCAGTCATTCTTACTTTTCACCAGTTTGGGAAAACTGAGGAATCCCTCAAGTCCCTTGCAGGTCTAACTGTCTAGAAGATCTCAGCTAGCCATTCTCAATGAAAGCAGAGGAGCAGGTGAGTGAGTACCACCCAAGGAAACTTTTCAAAGCACAGATCATATTTTCCACAACTGTTGGTCATAACAAAATATCTGAGAGAGCTGGGTCTACATGTGTTTTGAAACGACTCCAGACGCATACAGCCTCTCTTGGCAGCCACTCATCTATGACTTTCATGGGAAGGAGGTGATTCCATGTGCTACTCATTCAGTCAGTGTATATTTACGAAGCACCTGCCATTTGTCCAATCAGAAAAGTTTTGGTGTTTAGTCTGTTCCATAGCCGCATGTGTTTCCTATCAAATAAAGCTACCATGTACACAGCAGACTTTGGATCTTTATAGATATAGATAACACCAGTTTTCTGACCTTGTGACACAGTCTAGTTAAATAAACTAGAAAAAGGCCTCAAAGTCAAATAAAAGTGCAATAGGCACTCTGAAGATGGAGCCTCCCCTTGATCCTTGAAGACAGGCATGAGTGGGGCACACGCAGAGGAGAAAGAGCAGGAGGCACAATGGGATGGAGAAGCTGCTCTCCTAAGGAAACAAGTAAATTGCCAAAATCATGAATCGTTTTTCCTGGAAAATGTAATTTACCCCCGTTTTTGTCAAATGGCATATATTTTTGTTTTGCTTTTGAAATAGAATTTGTTTATCTTTGGCACCCTCAAAATTTGAATGTGTAATTATTTGCATTACTGTCAACAACCTCGAGTAACTCAAACCACAGATCCGTATGATGATAACCGTAACATGTCCACTCTATTGAGGAGAAGAAAAAGGAGAAGGAGGAGGAAGAGGAAAGGAGGAATGATGATGATGATTAATGATGGAAGAGGATTTGAAATCAATGTCTAGCTGAAGTACCACCAAAATCAAAGCCTGCAGTAGGGAAGAGGAGACACCTGCCTGATGAATTATATAAGTAAGAAAAATAAGTGGTAGATTTATCAAAGAACATATGATACACTCAGGAGCCCTGAGTAGAGAGGTGCCCCTAGGTTATTTATTGTGAGAAACTAGGTATGGCAGGCTTACACATTCTGAATTTTAATTACATGTGGAACTTTGTAGAAGTGAAATTTTAAGTGAGTGGAACCTCAGCTGAAATTGGCATATATTAATGGGTGGTGTGTCAAAACTTAATTAGGTCCATTCCCTAAAGGAAGTGTTGGAAACAGGAGATGGTTACCTCAGCAAGGCCCCACCATCTTTGGCAGCCACTAAAATGTACAAGACCTGGATCCAACAATGGAGGAATACCCAGAGACATCAAGATTCTAGGACTAGGAAGGGCAGCAAGTTGGGGGGCAGGCTTTGACAAGGAGCAACCTTTCTTCTCTCATTTCTTTGCCGTTATTGATAAGTAAACTCTGTCCTCCCTATACCTGTCTTCTTCTCTCAAAGTATCAGCCTCACCCTGGGGTACCTACAGTTTCCTTGGCAATGCAAATTCTATCTATTGTGAGGAAAATTGTTCCAAATGAAAATAACATACTATGTCTAACTACATTTGGAAATATATGAAATATATCCAATGTTGTAAAGGAAACTGACATCGCTGGCTTTAAAGAGTATTCTGTAGTCATATGAGGGTCTACCGTGTGCTATTAAAGCCAGGTATTTTTATTGGTATGAAAATATTTTATCAGTTAAAAGTGGAGGGAAAAGTACTTACTAGGAGTTTGCAGTGGAATATGATCCTCCACAGACCTGTACACACAATACACATAACACGCACATACACCCTATACATACTTTAAACATGGACAAGTACATACACATTTATATTTTTGGGTGACAGTATTAAAAATCTCCCGACAGCTAAATAACTAAAATGCTAATACTCTATCTGAGAATAGTGTGGTTATAGTGATTTTCAATTTGACCATTTTCTTCGCTTTTCAAAAGTATGGATTTCTCCTGCAACTGTGTGAATTATGAGTAAAATGAAAGTGTTTATTTGAGACATTTGTACTTAATATTGTATTTCATTTTTTAAGTTGTCAAGGGTGCATAACTCCCCATCAGAGGGAGACAACGGGCACATTCTGTTCTGGGAGCCAGCTGCTGACAGAAGCGGGCAGGGCTGCAGGTGCTGAACCTAACCTCCTGTGCTCTCTCCTGACTCAGGACGCCAGTCACATGCCGTGTCTCATTTCTTCTGCCTCCAAGAGTTCGCCAATGAGAAATGCCAAACAGCAGTAATAAACTAACAGTACCACTCCCCACCGCCACCACAATCCCCACCCAGAACTATCCAAGGGAAAAGGACATTCTAGGCCCTCAAAAGGACCCACATGGGAAGGAGATTGTGCAGGGCCAGGAAGTGGGTTTGTGCCTTTTGGGATGAGATTTCTTGGGTGCTGGGTGCCTTGGTGAAGGACCTGGGATGGGTTCAAGAATGGCATGTCCTCTTGGCACCACCAATGCCTGGGCCCATGCGGAGTAGCAGAACCGGAAGAAAACTGGAGCAGAGACCTCTAAACTACGGGGTCGGGAGTAGGGGCCTCAGTGGCCCTGGCACAGTGGTGTTCTGGTAAACTGTCTCTGCAGAAAAAGAAAAACGGGATAAAAAGCACTGATTTATAGGACTTGCAGATTTTCTGATGCAATTTTCTCCCTGTAGTTAACTTCAGGCTACTAATGACTTTATGATAGAAAGACAAAATTCTTTAATATTTAATAATAGCTCTAGCCAGTTGGTGCAAGCTGCTGCTGAGTCTAATAGTGCCACTGCCTCTGTTCTTTCTGTGCTGCTAGCCTGGCAACCCCTATAAATTTGCAAGTGGAATAAATAAATATCATTCTCATTACTCAGAGGCTAATGTGATTCTGATTACAGTTTGAATCTCAGGGTCTGATGAACATGAATGGGGCTAAAATCCTAGGCTTTCCATTTGCACTTTTGCGGTATTCAGAGAGTCCCTCATCAAAAGAAACCTAACCAAACAATAACAACAATAAAACAAACAGCAAACCTTCCTTCCTTTTATATCCTAAAAGACAAATATATCTGTGTGAGTATGTGAGTGCATGCACAAATGAATACATGTACACTCATATGTATAAATATACTTAATATTATGTATATTTTATATATTTGTGTGTATGTATTTATATATGTATGCAGAATGTCTGTTGCTAAAGTGAAAATGTTAAAGCAGAATTTATAAAGAAATCTTGCTCAGCATTTGAAAGTATTATTTTGTTAAAAAAAATAAAAAATTAACTGAAAATGACAGGACTAAACCTATATTTTGGAGTGAGAACTTATAAACAAACTCTAGATCAAACTTTTTATCACTAGAATGATACAAACAAGCATTAGCATATATAAAACAAATGATATGTACCATCTTTTACCAGGGTTGACTTATTCTGTCTCACTAAAAACTTGGCATCAAATGAAGTACTTGGGCCGAGTGTGGTCTGAGGAAATTCATATCTCTGTATGTGCCTCGCATCCCCTGGTTCAATGTCAAGAAGAGCCACTCTCACACTCACATGGCCCTGCAGTGCTGGAGGTACCCCCTGATATTAGGCATCTCACATCTGTTCTAACTTGGTCTTGGTAGCTCCATCTCTAATTCCTAAAAGTCTATACTTCAAGTTAAAAATTGTCCCCAGATTATTATTTTACCTCTAGTCCTTAGTGTCTCTGAATAGGACCATTCAATCAGGACAACAGGAAATCTGACCTTTAGTTTGCCCTGCAATACATCTTTCCTGCCAGGGGCAGCTCCATTCTCATTCTTGAACTTGCACACTGTCAGTTGTCTGCTCTGCAGGATTGGGGGAGTTGTTTTGTGGTTGGACAATCTTTCCTTTTGGCTTCCTTCCTTTGGGCTTTCATGTGCACCCAAAGGAGAAAGAAGGAGAGAGAGTGGATTTCCTTCAAAATGAGGATGATCTGAAAGGACTTCCCTGTACTGAGGTACTAGAACGTGATACTTCTTATATATTATTTATAAGTATTCTTCCAGCCTCAGTGTGGTTTTATTTCAGATTTTCTTGGTTCTCTGTGAGAGTCTGTCTGAAGACACTGAATCTTTAGCAGATATGTAATGTAGTCTAATTGGTCTGCCATCCTCTCTGTGATGAAGCCTCTGAGCCCAGCTTGCAGAGGCTGAGTCAAGGATTCATTGCTGGGAGTCCACAGTCAGTTCTGTATAACACCAGCCTCCTATATCTTCGTAAAAATCATTGCCTTGGCAATATCATGTCATAAAACCTACAGGATGAATGGGAAAACGGGGTTAGTAGCACAGCATTCAATGACTTTGTGACACGCAAAAAAGATGGGAATCTAATAGCACAGTTTTTTGCAGGCTATGTTGTTAAAAACATACATAAAAACTACAATAAATATGACACATCATCTTGAAAAAGCCCTAAAGTTTGCTAGTGACAGCACTGTGTTGATGCCCTGGGTGCTGAGGAAGAGGTCAAAATAGTGACAGAAAAGAACTTGGAGAAAAGAGCCATAAAGACAGGAGAACCCGAGGACAAATGCAAACCAATTTGGGAGGAAAGGGGGCAAGCAAGGGTACCGGAAGTGCCTCAGATTTAGGGTGTCAGGGAGGCAAGTGCACTATGCCCCTCCCTGTGCTGTAGGCAACTGGGGGCATTTTCTGCAACCACCTGATGCTTCTCACAGTCTCAGGTAAGCAGCAGCAAAGTTCAGTCTTGCTCAGCTGCTGCCTATTCATCAGTCTCATTGGCACAAGGGTGTGCCTTCCCAGAAGGCAGTAGTGACTATCGGAAGGTGAGCAGAGAGAGCCTGGCAGGAAGAAGCCTGCAGGAGGGAAGAGTGGAGGCCTGTCACAGCATGTTCATGGGCGAGTTACCTGTAGGCTCTGGGGGCAGTGGAGGCTGTAAATGTGCTCCTTCAAGGGCCCAGCATGATGGTGTGTTTACCTAACAAGATCCTGCCCTGTGTAGTTTGAGGGCATTTCTGGCTCGCCTGCAAGGGTGGGCTTGATCCACCAGCAGAGCCAAGTGGCCAGGTCCGGCTGCGTATGCTGGGTGCAGGCAGGTCCAAGGCCTGAGGGGTGAGTGCCAGTGGCTGGGGCCAGGCACCGGCCAATTTCAGTCTTCAAGGGGAGCTGTGGCCAATGAGGACACGCTCCTTTTGCAGCAATTCTGTTTAGGATTACCCGCTCTTGGGTTTCAATAGCCGATATTGCCTCCCAGCTCCTTGCCCAGCTGGAGGGTTCCACGGCCAACGCCTGTTTGCACCCAACCCACCATCCATCTGGTCGCCCTTCTGAGAAGCTCTGATTATCTTTTCTGAACCAGTGTTTCACGGTTACTCTTTAAACTGACTTTTACTTTTTATGAGTTTTTCATTTAAATGTAAATAATGTTTCCGTTCTAACCCTAGCAGGTTTGGCTCTAATTTGAAAGAAGTACTCCACTAAAATGGAGACGCTCTGGGGTTCCTTTCAAGAATTTGCACTGAATAATGAAAAGTACTTTTTCCAGAACTTGTCCAGCTGCTTAAATATTAGAAACGAGGAACTATAAAAATATGTGTAATGGCAAAATCACTTACTTTATATAAAATAAAACTTTCTTAGAACATTACCATGACATTTTTTTAAAGGAAATGAGGAACTTTTTAAAAAGACTTCCTGGGCATCTTCACCTGCCAAGGCCTCCCTCCCATGCCTCTGCTCTCTTCTGAAATGGAAGCTGTACACTCAGTTTTCTCAGCATATTGCTCATGAACAGAAACAAACACTGCTGAAAACTATAGCATTATTTCCATATAAGAGATGGACTTAGACCAGTTCTCCAAGAATGCCATCAGAGAGAACCTAGCACTACTACTGAGCATATGTGTACAACCTTCAGTCAAACACTGAAGGAAGAGGCAGTGAGGTGAACTGCAGGGTTCCAGTCTGACTCAGCCAGTAGTTCGGGTTCAGACACTCCCTTATGCTTGCTTCTTTGATTCTTTTGTTTGAGTATGCTATTTCACATTCTACTTATTTGTGGATTTTTCAGTCTTTCTTCTACTGTGGATTTTCTAGTTTTGTTTCTGTTTGATTTTTTTAAAGCAACTCATAACCTGGACAAAATATTTCTTAAAGATTTTATTTATTTTTAGAGAGAGGGGAAGGGAGGGAGAAACAGATGTAGAGAAATATCAATGTGTGAGAGAGAAAGAAACATTGATCTGTTGCCTCTCCTATGTGCCCCAGCCAGGGGCAGTGTCGGGGGGTGGGAGGGGGGCGGCAACCAAGGACCGAACTGGCTACCTAAGCATGTGCCCTAACCCGAACAGAACCAGTGATCTTTTTCTTGACAGGACAATGCCCAACCAACTGAGCCACACTGGTCAGGGCTGGACAAAACTTTTTTTAAAAAATGTAGGCTTCTGGTCCAGACAAGACAGAGTGTACCCATTTCTCCTTCCTCCTCCTTGCTCTGCACAACTGTAAAATCTGTCACTAGCAAACTTTAGGGCTTTTTCAAGATGATGTGTCATATTTATTGTAGTTTTTATGTATGTTTTTAACAACATAGCCTGCAAAAAACTGTGCTATTAGATTCCCATCTTTTTTGCGTGTCACAAAGTCATTGAATGCTGTGCTACTAACCCCATTTTCCCATGGCACAAGAGACAACCAAAGGAGAGCTCTGAAATGTGGAAAGAGGAGGAGGTTGGGTGGTGGCCCCAGGCCTGAAAAACAGTGTAAGCATCTTCTAAGAAAATGAGGTCCCAGACCTGGCATTTCCCAGCCCCCACTAGCTGCAGAAGGCCATCCAGGTGGGCTGGCTCATTCTTACCCCCTGGAACAAGAGTCCATCCAACCACAACAGGCAGGACCCCGCCACCATGGCCAGAAATATTTTCCCTTCACTCTGGGTCTGAAAGTTCCACCTGGAGGAGTATGCCTAGAAGGGAAAGTGCTGCCAAGAAAAAAGGGCATAGCCAGAACAAGCAGCCTGATTTAGGAAGCTTCTTTGTCCCTTTGGGCTTTGTAACCATGCAAACTGGGTTTCAGCCACTTGGCGCCCATGTATGTGACTCAGTGATTTGTGTTGAAGGAAAGAGTTTTTTATTAACAGGGTTCCGATCTTGGGGGAGCTGAGAGCTCTCCTGCTCAGAGCTCTTCTCTCCCATGAGATGAGAACTTCCCTTGCTCCTCAAAAGGCTACAAGCCAAACCCATGTCCAGATATTCCCCATTTCCTTATCTGTCCTTAAGCCAGTCACACATGAGAGAGAGAGAGACTTTCTGCTGTAAAGTCCCATTCCCTTTAAAAACACCTCAGAATGAATAGCCTTGCCTCCCTCTGCCAAGCCAGAGCAGTTTCAGAACATGTCATTCAAAAGTTTCCTTCAGAAGCACAGAATTCCACAGCTCAGCATTCCCAGTCACAGCTCAGCCCCAAGCATCTCTTATGAGTCTATGTGAGTCTGTGTACATCAGCCTGAGTCCTCACAGCACGTTTCTCTCCTCTGGAGATGCCTTCTCTCCAGCCATCAGCTCACCAGTATGCCTGTGCGCTTGGCCAGGCAGGTCCTCCACAGTGTCGTCAATTCTGTTGCTGTCTTCTGTGTGGGAGGGGTTCTGAGGATGTTTCCAATGGACCTACAGACCTCCAGCCTTACAGACAGACCCACGGACCAACCAACAGACAGACATTCGTATTTCTTGGCATGCTCTTATTTTAAAGTCTTGGTTCAGAACTTCCTGTGTAGCCAAACATCTGGCTCTTCCTATGGTGTGCTAGTGTCTCCCATTTTTGTCAGCTCCCCAGTGTCTTTGACCCTTTTTTCAGCTGCCATTTTTAGTCAGGGCAAGAGCTCCCAGCCATGCACAGGCATCCAGAGTGGGCATCCCACGCTGCATCTCGTGCAAAAGCTATATGAGCTTCCCGCCTGGCTGTGTCATGAGTCACTCTGC
This sequence comes from Micronycteris hirsuta, assembly GCA_004026765.1. Classification (NCBI taxonomy): domain Eukaryota; kingdom Metazoa; phylum Chordata; class Mammalia; order Chiroptera; family Phyllostomidae; genus Micronycteris; species Micronycteris hirsuta. The sequence continues at coordinate 88,097 of PVJI01003182.1, forward strand.
TGAGTCACTCTGCTGAGTCACTCAGCTGGTACAAGTTCTCACAGTCATGTATATAACTTCTTGGGGCAATAGCCTTCTTCAGCAGCCCCTCCCTTCAGGAAAGCATGGGCTGTTAAAGGGAATTCTTGCCTCTCACCGTGGAAAATGCAGCCCTAATGTTTCACGTCTAAGAGAAAAGCTCCAGTGGAACATAGGATGGCAAGCAGGCCCCACATGTGTGACAGCAGGATTTCCTGTGGGGAATCAGAATGGCCTATTTCTTAGATTTAAAACTTGCTCTTGCTAAAATCTCTCCCCGCCCCCATCAAAAGAACTTATGCTAATGCATGCCTAGCTTCCTTAGACAGGTGTTGATAATCCTTTAGAGTTCAGCCCAAGGCTGTTGTCTTTCCATTTGCATATCTCTCCTTTTGATGTGCCTTCCTGGATGTCTACTGCCTAACTCGAATCTACAATCTATGCATAGTTAATGAAGACCATTCTGATGTAATGTGCCCAAGAACAACAATAAAAGCCGGTGATGGGGCCTCTCCCATATGATAAGGGAGGGATCCCGTGGTCCCAGATTTTCTAGTCCAGTGTATTCTATGTGAATTTATTCATATGCCTGCCATAGTATACGAATTCTGCCTTTTGCAAAATTGGGGGTTTCCCCTATCTTCAGGGGACCTCTGCTCTGACCTACCCCATTGCACTTTGAAACACTCCTTCATCACCCAGAAATACCAGGACTGCACAGAGGTTCATGGCAGGAGATGTCACTACACCCACGCCAATGTGCTGGTGGTGATGTGCTTTAATTTTGCAAAACATCATTTTTGAGTAAACCAAGTAATATATACAAGGGATTTCTTGTATCTGCATATGAATCAACAACTGTCTTTAAAAAGTTTAATTAATAAAACAGAGAGCAACCAGGGTCCAAGATCAAAGAGAGAATGGAGATGAGTTATCATGTAGCATCCATGCTTTTCATGTGAATATGGAAGAATTACCAAAATTGACCACATGCTATACCATAAAGGAAGTTTCAACAAATTTCAAAGGTTTGAAATTATAACAAGTGCCATCTATGACCACAGTAAAGCTAGAAGTGAGAAACAGAAAGAAAACTGCACAATCTCTAAAAATAGGAACACTAAGCAATGGCATTTTAATATCCAATAAATCAAAGAAATCACAATGGATGTTAGAAAATGTTTGTGTTAAATAATAACAAAACACAGCAGATCAAATTTGTGAAATGTTTCTAAAGTTTTGCCTAGAGGAAAATGCATAATTATAAATATACATATCAGACAAGAAAAAAGGCTCCAAAATCAATGAGTGCTAGGAAATGTAAAAATAATAAATTAAACCCAAATAAAATGAAAAGAAGGAATTTTTACAATAAGAGCAGAAACTGAGAAACAGAAAAAATAATTCAGAGAGAGGAAGAAATTTCCCCTCAGGATCTTCAGAAGATTAAAAAATTATAAACTACTGACAATGATGATCATAAAGAGAAAGAAAACACAAACATCATCAGGGATGAAAAAGGGAGCAAAGCTACAGATAAGATATATGCTAAAATTGAAGTAAGAGAATGTTATGAAAAATTTACAGAAACAATTTAGGACATAGTCCCAGAGAAACTAGCCAAAACTAAAGCCAAAGGAATTAGAAAGTTTTAATAATCATAATAAAACTCATTTTACAAAGAAAAACTTCACTACAGTTGACTTTACCAGAGAATTATAAATAAATAATAATAAAATTACATAAACTTTATACATATTCTTTCAAAGAACTGAAAAGGAGAGAAATTGATTAATGACAACAACATAACCTACTCACCAAAACCTATTTGCATCATTAAAAAGGGAAAATTGTATACTAATCCTTCTCATAAATATAGATACAAATAGTCAAACAAAATCAAAACCAACTAAAGAACTATGTGAAAATATTAGATTATAACAATGTTTCATTTTTTCCAAGCATGCAAATTTAGTTTAACATTGAAAAATGAATCAATATAAATCACTACATTAGCAAAAAGGAGAAATCACATGATGTTTTTCAAGAAATACAGGGAAGATTTCATAAAATCCACCCCTAATTCAATTAAAACTCTCCGCTAACATGTAAGAGAAGGAGACCTTTTTAATGTAGGAAAGGATGCCTACAACAAATTTCAGAGAACATCACACTTGATAGCAAAACATTGGAAAGTTTCCTCAAAAGCCAGGAGTGATATAAGGATCTAATTATCAACACTTGCAGTTGACTTATTACTTGAGGTTCTGACCAATGTTATTAAGGCAAGAAGAAAATAGAAAAAGTGTAAGTATTGGAAAGCAGAAATAAAATTATCTCTATCCTTGGATGACATGATTGTATATATAAAACATCAAAAAATCCACAAATAAATTAGGATATTATTTGTTAAAATTAGCAAAGTCACTGGATAGAAAATCATCATACAAAATAAGTTGTATTCCTACATACCAGCAATAGAAAATTGGAGAACGCAATTTTAAATGATACTTGCCACATTATCAAATAAAACAGATCAACTACATAGGCACAAAACTCTCAAGATTACAAGACTTCTACACAAAAGCTACAAAATATTATTGAGAGTAATTAAGCAAAACCTGACAAGAATAATTTGTATTTAAGGATTAGAAGACTCAGTGGCGTCACAGTATCAATTCTCCCCAAACATTCTGAACAGCAAGTGTCAGTCCCATGTAAATCCTCCTTTCTTTTTTCATTTTTTTTTTGCAGAAATTGACAAGTTAATTCTAAAAATATATATGGAATACAGAGCACCAGGAATAACTACATAATCTTAATAAAACACTAGTGGACTCACACTACCCCTTATAGGTATTTATTGTAAAGGTATATTACTTAAGACAACGCAGTGTGGTATTGGCACAAAGACAGGTAAACAGACCTTTATGAAACAATAAAAAGTCCAAAATTTATCTGAGCATAAACAAGGACTTGATTTTTGACAGAGGTAACACTATGGAAAATGGGAAATTGTTGTTCTTTAAAGTAAACAGCACTGAGTAAATTGGATATACATATGGAGAAAAATGAAAATTGTCATTCCACCCTGCAGAATACAGATCAAGTGAATTTTTGCTGGATAGTAGATCTAAATGTGAAAGCTAAATTTAAAATATTTCTAGGAAATAACACATGGCCTTATAATATGGAGATATTTCTTAAACAGGATAATCTATACTAAGCATAATGGAAAAGATGGATCAGTTAGAGTCACTAAAACCAAGAACTGCTATTTATCAAAAGATACTAAGAAAGAAAAATAACATACTGTAGAGGGGAAGAAAAAATTGCAATACATATTAGTGGCAAAAGACTATTATTCATATATATTTTCCAAATCATTAAGAAAAAGAAAAATAATCCAATTTTTTTAGTGAGTAGAAGTCATAAACAGGAATTTTACAGAGGATAATATTCAATGGTCAAGCAACATAAGAAAACATATTCAAAGATTAAGCCACACTGAGATACCATTATACTCTCCCTCAAATGGTAAAATTAAACAGACAAGAAATTCCAGATATAGGTGAAGGTTGGAATACTTGCCACTCCCTCATGCTGGGGTATAAATAGATAAACCATTTTGGGGAGCTGTTCACAGCATCTATTAAAGCTAAAGATAGCACACGTCCTGAGATTAGCAACTCCATCTCCACATGTCTATTCACAAATGTCATGCACGTGCCTCAAAGATACAAAAGAATGGCCATAGAGCTGTTATTTGGAACATTGAACAGTGTACTAGCATAACTGGGATGAGTTCAATCCTTCCTGGAGAGCAACATGGAAACATAAATTCCATGTTGTCATAAATGGACCTTGGTGCACCATGGGGATGAGGTGCTCTGCACCCCACTCTCTCACATACAAAAAGCTGAGCAAAGCAAACCACGACCAAAAATGCGCAGTGTGGGACTGTCTTTATGTGCACCTCAAAACCAGGCAAGATGACTCAGGTTGCAGAGGTGAGGAGGGTGGCCCCCCTTGTCAGGGATGGAGGTCCTGAAACTAAGGCGCTATGAAGGCCACGTCCACCTCCGGGCTGGGGGGAGTCCTCCTCCTTGACTCCCACAGTGAGTGCACAGCTTTGCTAAGTGCAGACTGAGTCAGAATGTTAAACTCCAAGAGTATTTTTAAAATGCAAGGGGCGGGGTGGATTTCTGTGCAAGAAGTCCCATTTGTTGCTGTTTGACTACTGACAGCCCTCCCGCTATCCCTTGCACTCCACATCTGGGAAAGCAGACAGGACCGCTTGGTGCTCCCTCCTTAGACTGCGAAGGAGATTCAAACTCCACAAGCCTCTGTGTGGTGTGGAAACTGCCACCTACGATAGACTCAGCACTGAGTCTCCTCAGTCTGGTCTGCTTCTCTGCCTGTCCCAGACTGTTTGGGACCTGCTGGAGAGGCCTGCTCTCCTGGAGACCATACTACAGAAGTAATAAACTGTTTTACACCCTCTGTGTGTGTGTGTGTACGCTATCATCAGTCTTGGTGTATGAACCACATTTTGGGTGGTGTTATGCACTGACTGTTTGTGTGCCCCCCACATTCGCAGGTTGAATCACTAACCCCCTATGGGACGGCCTTTGGAGATAAGGCCTTGGGTAGTGATCAGGTGTAGATGAGGTCAGGAGGGTAGGGTTTTGCAATGGGATCAGTGCCCATGTTAGAAGAGAAAGAAAGATTTCTGTCTGTCTCCACAGTCACACACCAAGGAAAGTCCATGTGAAGGCACAGCAGATGATGGCCATCTGCTAACCAAGAAGAGAACCTTCACCAGGACCTAGATCTACTGGTGCCTTAATCTGGGACTTCTAGCCTTCAGAACTGTGAGAAAAAGTCCGTTGTTAAAGCCACCCAGGTTTAAATGACTGACACGGCTGGGGAACCCTGCTTTTACAGAGTAACTACAAAAATTTATTAATTCCTAACAAATATTAGGACAAAAAGAAGCAAAGGACAGAATTGTATTTTCTTCTATCTGGTCCTCATCTTCCCATAAAAGGAACTGGGGTACACACACACTCACATCACACATGCATCTGTATAGTGTCTGAATGCAAACAGAAACCGCATCAGAGCATTGGGGGTGTGGCTTTGATCATTAGAAATTGGCAATGATAGTTGCCTCTGATGAGTGATAAAATCATCTTGTCAGAGTAAAACTTTTTGTATGTAACATTGGCATTTTGTTTTTATTGCATTTACTTATGGTTTCTCAAGTTTTTTTTTTTAAAGCTAGTTAAAGAAAAACAAACAAATGTAGTTAAGTTCACTCTTAAAAAGAAAAGAAAGAGGAAATGAGGAAGAAATAGACATTAACAATAAATAAAAAAAAGAACAAACAAAATGTGTGCGGCAGTCTAGAATATGTGGTACACACAAAAACTTCTGTTTTTTTCAGGTGTGGAGAACAATACCCTGCTGAGGGGTTAGCCACATGTGACTCAAGATGAAAATAAAGATTCTCATGTAGCAAATGGCTCTTTTTTGTCACTTCATGCCATCCTTTGGAAAATATATTTTAGGACATACATTATTACTTTATTCTTTCTATCCACTTGAAAACTCAAATATGAAAAAATTTTTAAAAATGGATATAACCCAGAGAAATCCCTGAGCCTCAGACAGTTTTTTTTTCATGGAGTGCATCTGAGGGAGTTTCCTCTTTGTGATGCATAAATAGTTGAAGTAACCAGCTAATCCAGCCTAGATGTAAACAATGGCTGGAGTTAGTGCAATGAGGCCACCTAGTTTTGAACTAACGGGGTCAGAGCAGACGGTTTCAGGACATCTTCCAGCCGCCTAGTTCAATATCCGAGCAATACACCTACACGATTGTCTATCTTGTGTGTGTCTCAGTGCATGCAGTATTAAAAATGGCAAAATGTAGTTTATTTTGAGATGAAATAATAGAGTCTTCATGGAAAGATGTAGGTGCCATCTCTGGTTCTGTCTGCTTTCTGTTTCACTAAACATACCTTGCCGAAATTTTAAAGGACTGTGCCAGCCTAAACTTCGGAGGTCAACTGCTTTCAAACAGAAACTTGCTTTAATTTCTCTCTAAAGACTTTGGGCAAAGAATCATTTAGAATATTCATATTTAGAGATTAACTTTCTGTCAAATACAGAAATGCTAAGTTTATTTCCTCAGTGGAATTCATGCAATGAATGAATCTTATTTATTCCAGGAACAATGATGAGTTTGTAGACTATGTCTCTAAGGGCTTTTAAATGTTGTTTTTTTTTTCTCTCCCTATAAATTTGCCTGTTGTGACCTAAGGCAATTATTTATATTATTTTACTGATCAGGGTGAAACAGAGTAGGGAGTACTCTATAATTGTGTACATTGATAATCTAAAAATGTGTATTCCCCTAAACACTGCATTTGGAAGTTAGAGTAGGCCAGCATTTCTTTAAATTAAAAAAAAAAAAAAGCTAAAGTGTGAGTAGGACCACAGTCGAGTTACATTCTTAGACCAGCAAAGCCGAAACTAGCCATGCGGAGTGGCCAATACCCGACCAGTCCTACTGAAGGGGTGAGTGAGAGCCATCTGCGACACTCCCACATCAGTGGGCTCTAGACGGGGAAGAATGAAGAAACCCGGTCCGGCATCCTAGTTTGTAATAAAATGCTTAGCTTAAATGACTGAGTTGTGAAGACTTTGTTATGCGTCAGCTGGAGCAAAGATCAGGGTGGAGAAAGGTGGAGAATAAGTTTTGGGGCATGCAGGAAATCCAACACAGTAATCCTTTTCGTCCCAGCTAAATTTGAAGAGGAAGCTGGGTGCCAGAATCCCACATCAATTCCTAATATGATGATCCAAATAAGAAAAGCCAGCAAAAGTGAAGATAACAAAAAAGAAAGAAACAAGTGCCACAATCAGCACAGAAAGCGTAGAAATCTGTTGTCTTTTAAGGTACAATGTAGTGACCAAGGGAACAAACAGGAAATTCTGCTCGGCTGCCGTAACAACATACCATGGACTGGGCAGTTCAAACGACGGGCTCTGATTTCTCACAGTTATGGAAGCAGAAGTTCAAGATCAAGGTGCGGGCAGATTCAGTTCCTGATGAGGACCCTCTTCCTGGTTTGCAGATGGTCTTCATCTTGCTGTATTTTCACATGGAGAGGAGACTTGTGGGGGGCAGATCTTTTTTAATTTAGCCAGCAATTATTTCCATAGCTCTGAATATGGTTTTGCCCTAATTCTTGAGTTCTTTATTTTTTTCTTTAGACTTCCCACATTGACCACACATTCTTAATTCTTCTTACTGCCCTACCCTAAACCATTAAAACATGGTTAGTCACAAAGTTTATATCCTGAAGTTTTCTATGACATTAATACCTTTTTGTCTATGTCATAAATGCCTTGTGATAAAATTTTAATAATTATTTGAATTTTTGTTAGACATTTAAAATGCTAAAGCTGTACAAAATTTGAAGAAGAAATTATAGCTCAAAATATTACCTTAATGCATTCTAGAGACTGTGTTTTTTTAATGTTATCAGAGTAAGATAAATTAATTGCATATGACTTTTTGTCATGGCGAAAATCCATGTAATTATTTTAAGAAACTTATGTGAGTTGATCATTATATTTCACATCATAAATGAATCAAATCATGTAATTAGAATATTTCCCATTAACTTATTTTAATACTTTATTGTATCCTAAATTATATTTAAATGTGTCGTGCCTCTTAATGATTTTCCTCTATTCCTCCTACTTCCAATCTCCCTAAAACACAGACACCTTCCCCTACACACACCCTCACACACTCACAATTATACCTTCTTTCAAATTCTCTGGAAGAGTATTTTTTTAAACATTACTGAAATGCAAGGAATGAATTTTACCTTACTTCTCTGAGAAGATGGAATGTTTTTGTATTGGTGCTGTCAATACAAACTGTTAATAAAGCAGTGACATCTTCATAAAATTTTGAGGCCAGAAGTCACCTAAACAATAAATGCAATAAGTCACCTAGGCAATAAATGAAAAGCAATGAAGCTTCTCATTTTACAAGTAGGTAAACTAAGCATTGGAAACACAGACTGCCAACATTAGAGGAGTAAGTCCATGGCAGAGGGGTCCAAAATTCAGGCATGTGTTTAAACTCCAGAAATAGCAACATTAAAATCACCAAATAAAAAATAATATTTATAAAAGTTTATTGTGTATGTAAGAATAGTTCACAAGCAAACAGGAAGGTTTCAAATTCAAGACTCTTGTGAAGTTCGGAGGCATGAAGTTAATGGATGGCTTATAAAGTAAAATTGAGAAAGTAGTTTAACATTTACAAATGATTGCTTATTACGATGGGAGTTTCTGGAGGATGGGGGATTGGTTAAAAGTGATTACCTCTTTATACCATTTTAAGGAAGATTACTTAGGTTTTTTAATAATTATTAGAGACATTTTAAAAAATTAACCTAAATTAAGTTTCACTTATATTCTTATATAAAATAAGCTAAATTTAGTTTGCTTATGTAGCTTAACTGGCTTTGTCTGCTCAGGTAATTCTAAAGTCTAGTCTAATTTTGTATTTAATTTTAACCATCTCTCTTTTTGGTCATTCTCTCAGCAAGCAAACTGGGGGCCAGGTGAGGACTGGCAGAGCTTTGGGAAGGCCATCGTTTGAGGGCCACTGTTTGCAAGATCAGTTGGCAGAAACTTGGCTTGTGAGCATTCATTAGGAATCATGGATGCAAGTTTCATTTCTATGTTCCCAGTTTGGGGTCTTGAGCTCATAACTGTGGGTCAGTACATCTGGACCATCAGGGGCTATTCTGTGTTGGCTCCAGTTAGTATAGAGTTACCCTCAGTTACCACTGTGGAGGTAGCCAGGCTGAGAATCACGTATTCACTGTTTCCAATTGTTGAGTTGTCAGGATGGATAGAGGGTCACGCAGTCACTGTTACCAAGATTGCATCATCATCATGGATACGGTGGTGGGATCAATGAATTCCTGCAGGTATCTGATTCTGAGGGACATCATTTGATATGTGAGTGGCTGCCAAAGGCCTTTAAAAGCTTTGAGAGGATACAACACGGCTGAGAAGTTAATATGATGACTGAAAGTAGAATAGCCAAGGATTGAAAAATTTCCCTGAGCAGAAATTCCCAGGAGCCAAGATTTAGCAAATTAAATAAGTCAAGTGGGTTATAGTAAGTTTCAGGCTTTATCTTTCTAAGTCAATTGTACAGTTTTTTTTTTTTTTTGAAAATGGGTCATTGGGCTTCAATATTTTCTTAGTTATTCACATATACACATAGCAATCACATACCCTCATGATTACTTAGGACAGGATGAATAAAAACTAGGATGCTTTATTTCAGGAGGAGATGTTACAGGTGAGCTTCTGCTTAAATTAGTTCTCTAAGTGATGTGAGCAAACAGGGAGTTTAGTAAATGGAATTTCTATGGCAATAAGAGAAAAGCAAAGATTATTCATTTGAACAAATTATAAATTTAGTGTTTGAGTTAGAGGGCAGCTTGTTAAGAAAATGTCTAGCTTTGAGTTAAAAGCATCTTTAGAAGGGGGCGCGAGGATGGCGATTCCAGACTGATGGGTTTTTCTGGTTTGCAGATTGACTGCCTTCGATGATGTCATCATGAGTTCAGTTGAACTTTTCAGTGGCCCAGTGAAGGTTGTCTATTCATGATCTATTGTGGTGATTTCTCTGAAGTTTGCAAGTAGATAACAAAATCTTAAAAGCAATTAAGAAGACTAGAATCTGATAATGAAGATACCATAGTTTTCTATTTGAAACAATTTTTTTACTCATCCCATTTTTATCAAATATATATGCAGTAAAACTAATTTGTAAAATAAATGTAGTCTTATTAAACTTGGTTTGGTTATTCATGTAAATCTAGTATTGTTACAAGGGGATCTGGTGAGCTGGCTGAGGACTGGGGAGGGACCCTTGAGGCAGTGCAAGAGTCTGCACAGACCGCGGAGAAGAGAGGGGTTGGGAAGTGCCAGAGGCAGCGATACTGAAACCCCAGCTGGGCATGAAGGCTTTCCACACCCCCCGAATAAAGGGTAAACAAACCAGTGCGTGATGCCCCACCCCAGGAAGAGATGCTCCTATCTCCTTCTAGGACATGGCAACAAGAGGAGGGGCAGGCCTGACAGTCTAGCAAGGATTGGCTAGAAAAGTGAGACACTTTCCAAGTACCTACTATTTGGGGCCCAAAGATTTAAACGGATGGTGAACAGAGTCTCGGCCCTTTTTACCTTCTGGTTTCCCCTTGCTTGTCTGGTTGGGAGCCCAAAAGTCTCCGGGATAGCAGCCCTGGTGACTGCATGGCCTGGCAGTGTTCCCAGGACCCTCCCGGCAGGAGAAACAGCAGCATCATGGGTGACTGGTGCTGCATTGCGCAGCCCTGCTTGGCCAGGTGCACAGACATACTAGTGAACCGATGGCCCGAGGGGTGAGGCACAGGCACTTGGCCACTGGGCAGGAGTGGGGGAAAGAGCAGCATGCAGTAAATAGGATCCTGGGACACAGACAGACTCCAAAAGATGCCTGAAGCCCAAGTGAGACTTTTAAGACAGTGACTTAAAGTCACCTGGATGGTCATGCTATAGCCACCTGCATACCCCAAAGAATGGTATTTTAAATGGGAAAAGGAATTCTAGGTGCAGCTTTGAACTAATCTGGCAAAGGGTTGTAGGGTTATTTCTCTTTGGGTGTTTTAGAGGAATAAGCTCTGAAACAAAAGCCTGCCATTCTTCAAAAATTATATAATATACAAAAATTATAAAATTTAGCCTGGCTGGTATAGCTCAGAGGATTAAGCGCGGGCTGGGAACCAGAGGGTCCCGGTTTGATTCCCAGTTGGGGCACATGCCTGGGTTGCGGGCCAGGTCCCCAGTGAGGGCCATGAGAGAGGCAACCATACATTGCTTTTTCCCTCTCTTTCTCCCTCCCTTCTCCTCTCTCTGAAAATAAATAAATAAAATCTTTTTAAAAATTTTAAAAAATTATAAAATTTATCCTTTGAATAAATGACCTCTTTCCTTTTCACCAAACCTCTGCCTCCAGAGTTTGGCTATTGGCAGAGGGCAGTAGAACCCCACTTACTGTCTGGTAACAGTAACGGTGCCCAGCGTGGGGCAATAGCTGCCTGTGGCAGGCTGACCCCCTCAAGGTTGGGACTGTGGGGATTCCCAGTGTCTGAGAATTTCTCTATACACCCACACAAGGTGTCAGCTGCTTAAGTACACCTGGAAGTTGGAAAGGAAATGGGTCTGGGAAGGGGATAGACTCTAAGAGTGGTGAAGATCACCCAGTTTTGCGAACCAGGGTTCATGTGAGGACTGGCCCAGCTTTGAGGAGGCCATTGTTTGGTGGCCACTGTTTGTGAGATCATTTGGTAGAAAACTTGCTTGTGAGTACTCATTTAGAATAATGGAGCCATGGATGCAAGTTTTGTTTATATGTTCCCAATTTTCCTGGGGTCTTTTTCTGCTCACAATTATGGGTCAGTATGTCCAGACCATCAGGGGCTGTTCTGTGTTGGTTCCTGGAGGGTGTGTGCTGGATAGAATTTTACTGGAATGAGCTATGTACAGGCATTATCCAATGTCTAAGGAGGAATTGGTTTGTTATTATGACACTGTGTGGCCTACATATCTTCTGGACTGTGGAGGAAAATGGCCTCTAAATGGTTCCCTAAATTACCATATCATCATGCAATTGGAACTATATTGCCAATGGTTAGACAAATGGGATGAAATCCAATATGTCAAGGTGTTTATGTCATTAAATAATAGGGTTTCACCAAAGACAGAGAACTGCTTGATGGTGCAGAGAATGGAAGTGGCCCCAAACCTGTCCCTGACAGTAAGACACAGGAAGAAAAGGAGAATGAAGAACTAAGCCTCATTAATGGCCTGAACCCAAGGAATGTAGGGTTGGTAGTGGAAAGACCTCCCCTGTCACTACCTCCACTGCTAGCTGCCCCTGAAATAGGACTCAGAGAGCCAACAGGCCCACCCCTGTATGAAGAGGGAAGGGTCTCCTCTTCAAAGACCTGTCAGGGCACCCAGTTTGGCCAGGAATTGTCACTATCCAGGGAAAGACAATTCCCTTTCAGGTAATACCCTATAGGGGGAGTAAATCGGGAAGGACAGCTGGCTGGCTACAATTGGGAACATACTCTGTTTTCTACATCAGACTTAGTGAATTGGAAGAATTCCAACCCCTCATGTAGGGGGGGATCCTCAGAGAATGGCAGATCTTATCATCTCCATTTTTGCCACTCACCATCCAAACTGGGCAGATGTACAGGCTCTCCTTAACACCCTGCTGATGGCAGACAAAACGCAGCTGGTTATGAAGAGGGCTAATGAGGAGGCTCAGCACATGCAGGAAGAGAATCCCAATGGGACTCCCAGCACAGCTGGAGCAATTCCCTTGACGGAGCCTGACTGGGACCAAAATAGTGGGGGGCAGCCCTCCTAGAATATTACCAGAGGTACGTACGGGAAGAACTTAAGAAAGGGGTACAAAGCAAAAGAGCCTGAATATGATACAGGACATGCAACAAAAATTAGATGAGGATCCTGAGTTTTTAGAAAGGATCTATCAGGTCTATAGAAAGCACATTGATGGTGACCCAGAAGTACCAGAAAATTTCCATATGGTGAACCTGACTTTTATTGGGCAAAGTACCTCAGATATCAGGAAGAAACTCCAGTATTTAAACAGGGCTTTGAGAATGAATCCCTCCCAGTTGGTGAACCTAGGCTTTAAAGTTTACAATGCCCAGGAAGCAAGGAAGTAAGAACAGGCCATGGCATTTTAGAAGCACTTTGGGGAAATCATAAGGAGAGATGGAACCTGAAGGAAGGAAAAAAGCCCCACTAGGCTCCAATCAATGTGCCTGTTGCAAGGAGGAGGGCCATTTGAGGAAGGAATGCCTGAAACTCAAAGGGGAATTTAAGAGGATAAAATCCCTCAATAAGAAATGCGGGAAAGGAAAGGGAAATCTGGTGAATGGGGAGGCCCAAGGGTTCCCCTAGGCATCTTCGAACTGATTACTATTTCCTCCCAGAAGTCCAGGGTACAGATGATGGTGGGAAACATGCTAATCAATTTCCTTTACAATTATGGGAGCTATATACTTAGTGCTAAATACAAAGTTAACCAAGAAAAGTTTGGGTGCAGTAATGGTTACTGGAGTACCTGGACAATTACAAAGACAGACATTTCTTCAACCTCTAGAATGCCAGCTTGGGGATCAAAAGCTTATGTGTCGTTTTCTCTACATGCCAGCCTGCCCCATCCCATTGCTGGGCTGAGATTTCCTTTGTAAACTGCATGCAAGTACAAGTAACTTTTTCTCCTGAGAAGCAGCAACTATGGGTAGAAGTCTGGCTGGAACATGCTATCTAGCGCCAGGCATTCCTGACTTGCCCAGAAGGACTTGGGGGTAAAGTCTTTCCACCCAAGATCAATGGTCAGACTGATCAAGCAATCTGGGCCAACAGAACCCCTGGTAGAGCAGTTAATATGCAACACATCCAGGATGTATATCCTACGGTGCCCAACCCTGCCACTCTTTAGACAACCCAAATGTTACCTTACAGACTACCACAACCATGAGCCCAGCCACCTGTCCTCAGATCCAGAGACTCAGGCCTCTGGATCGATTGCTTGGACCAGCCGCTGACAGCACCAGACTGGGACTTATATACAAATAAGAGCACTTCCATGGAAAAAAAAGCCAACGAAGACCCAGGTTTGGGCTTCCTCACAGCATTCAAGGTGACAGTGGACCATCGTTCACTTTGGGGATCTCCCAAAAGATCGGACAGGCACTAAAGTTCAATGGAAACTGCATGCTGTGGGAAAGACTGAGAAAATGAAAAGGACTCTGATGGAAATATGCCAGGAAATGCATTTGAAATGGGACCAGGCACTCTGTATTGCCTTGCTCTGAATTAGGGTAGCACCCAGAAGTGGACTTAAATTGGGCCCTTTTGAAATAGTGTGAGACTATCGAAAGCTCTATTTTAGGAGCACTCTCTTTAGTTTTGAAGCATGTGTCCAAAATAAAACAATATGCACAATATTTAAGGCAAACACTAACCATTTTGCAGAAGTTTGCTCATTGCAAGTCTGTCTATACGTCTGACAAGTCCTCACACTCATCTGGCTGGGAGATCAAGTCTTACTGAAGATCTGGAAGACATGGATAAAAAGGCCACTGCCTGAGGAAGACTTGGACCCTGCTGCTGTGGTTGATGCTGGAAGGAAAAGCTGGACCTACGCTCCTGAGGGAGATGCAAAATTTCTCTGTGGAAAGGGGCAGCAGCTCCCAAAGCCAAATTCTTCCTTTTCTCTTTGTCTTTCCCAAATGGTGACTTCCTCAGAAAATTAATTCTGCTGGGATGAAGAGGAGGTGCCGCACAAAGCCACATTTCACAACACAGAGGGTTTAGCAAGGAGTCAGACCAAGGGCCTATGTTTGAAGAAGTTCAGAAGTTACTAGGGACCTTTAGCTGCTTGATACTGAGTTAGAGTACGGTCCTTTCCATCATTAGAAAGGACAAGTATTGAAAGTGAGTTAGGCTAAAATGGTTATTTCTGATTACACTCAATCAGAAATAATACTCAGAAGGTGTATAGAAAACTGAAAAGGTACATAGAAGAGTGTGAAACTTCTAAAGTTAAAGAGAAAGAAATCTCAGATCTTGGATACAGTTATTCTATGCTTACTTTCCGATCTTTTGGGGCCTGGTTTGATCTTTGCTGTTCTGTGTACACCAGGAATCTTCTGCCTCTGTTATATGGGGCTGGTTGACACGCCGTCTGGAGCAAGAGAAGGTCTCTGCCATTTGGACCTGAGAAAGGTCACTTGGGATACTGGTTGGCCAAGCAGTTGGTGTTAGACAAGATTCTAAAGCTAGTTCTAGCCCCTCCTTTTCGAAACTCTGTCTTTGCTTTAGATTTTGTTTTGTTTCTGTTTTGAAAGGAAATTGAGATTTCTAAGAGTTAAAATTTCACATTAAGTTGGAAAATAAGTAATAGAAGGCATAAAGCATGGAGATGAAATTTTGGTGAATATAAGAAGAACAAGGATTTTCATTTTTGCTTTGCATTTTTCTCCCTACCTGATCTCTTCAGGGTTTGGCACTCTTAAGGACTGAGTGATGGCATAAAGTTTCTTTGTATAAAACCAAAGGGACCAACTTCAAATTGTGAATTTAATAACCAAGACTTTGACTGAAATGTCATGTGTGAAGGAGGCATGCCTGGAGTCTGGTTGTTGCCAGAAAGCCTTGAGGAACCGAGATTGACTTTTGAAGCTAATGAAAGCACACTAAAAAAATAGCCTGGTAGCTTGTTCAGTTGTGTGGCTCATGGCAGTCTTTCTGGGTAAGGAATAAAGGTTGCTATCCTGAAAAATGGCAAGGAGAAACCTTAAGACACTTTGGGAACCTCAAGGAGGTGAGCAATATAGATACTGCAGGCAAACCCTAATGGCAGGTGTGTGACTTGGCTTCTACGCTCTGAAGGCTGACTAAAACTGTATCCAAAGGTTCCTTGTGGAAGTTTCAGCAAAGCAGATTTAAAGAGTATGTGATTAATTGCTGTTTTTGTTGTGTTTATGCACATAAGCAGGAAAAATTAAAACAGGACTTAAGGCAGTCCCTTTGATAATAATAAAGGTAATATTAAGGAGGAAAATTGTGTTTCAAGGAAAACCACAACACTCAATTGTGGATATTGGACTGTAGTATAACTAATTATCCTCGAAGTTTTGTTTTGACTTGGAAATCAAATTCCTTTCTATATACAGATTTTACCTCAGCACCTGATTACATCACCAGAGACGTTCAACTCATAGACAAGAAGAATTTGTCAAATTCTTACTGCTTAATATCATCCCAGCAAAGGTCTTGCAAGTGGACAGCTCAGATGACAGTCTCGTGGACTCAGAGACTGGTTTATGATTTGTTGTGTGCATTAACCTTTGTGTTCTTCCTTCTATTTTCATGGTGTGTATGTTGGCGACCTTATTACCTGGGTACTTGTTTACACAATCTAGACCTCACTTAAAAAGCACATCTGCACTGCCACCTCCTGAAGTGAGACTCAAGGGTTTGGCCAGACTATATGGTAGAATTGATGAAGTATGGGGTGGTCTATCAACTGCGTTTAAAACTCTTTTCCTTTTATGCCCTAATGGTTCAGACAGAAAAGGCCCATAATTCTTCAGAGAGGAGGAAATCTTAGAACATTCCCCTTGGTCTAAGTTAAGGACAGTGGACAGGCGGGCTCCAGACAGGTATGACATGCCTTTTACACATTTCTCCAAGGAAACCACTCTGTTCTCAATCTGGAACATTGTAGTGTTGGTCCCTACCTTTGGGACTTAGTTGTTAAGTTCTTACTATGTACTCTAAACGTGACAAATTTGTCACCTCTAGAGTACAACAAGGATGCCAGCCTGTCCAGCAATGCCATCCTTTGGACATCGCGTACACCACTTATCAGGGACAGCCAAGTGATCTGCACTCTACAGAATTCTCCTCCCTCATGTGGAGCCTGCCCTCCATTGCAGATCTCCTGTCTTGTTAGGGATCTCTGGATCAGGGGATCAGTTGGGCTATGTCCTGGCCAGCAGGAAGTAACTACAGAAGAATAAGACCTTTGCCCATTTTGTCTTTGTAAGATTTCAAAAATCCAGACATGTTCAAGGGTATATTGTTGTCACATGGGGATCTGGCAAGCTCACTAGGGAGTGAGGAGGGGCCCCGGAAGGGACAGGAGAGCCTGCCCGGGTCCCAGAGAAGGGGATGTTGGGAAGTGCGAGAGGCAGCCCCTGCATGATAGATTTCCATACCCCCAGGTAGAAGGTAAACAAACCAGCACAGAGCAGCCTGCACTGGGAAGATGCTGCAAGTAGCTAGAAACCCTTCCAGGACACAGCAACAAGGGGAGGGGCAGACCTGCCAGTACAGCAGGGATTGACTAGAAAAGTGGGATGCTTCCACAGCACATAGGATTTTGTGCCCCCAAATTTGGGCAGTGTCTTGGCCTTTTTTCCCTTCTGGTTCCCCTTGCTCACCTATTTGGGGGCCCAAGCATTCCCATGCTGGTGGGCCCTGGAGACCATGCGTTGGGGCAGCATTCCTGGGCCCCTGCCGGCATGAAAAGTGACAGTAGCGTGGATGATTGGTGTTGCACTGTGTGGTCTTGTTAGGCCAGGCACACAGACACACTGGCAAGCCAATGGTCAGAGGGACAGGGCACTGGTGCTAGGCTGGTGAGCAGGAGCAGAAGAAAGGTCAGCATGCAGCAAATAGGACCCTGACACTTGCACATACTTCAAAAGATGCCTGAAGCCAGATGTGACCAGGAACCAGCTAAAGCCACCTGAATGGTCATGCTGCAGCCACTTGCATTTCCCAAAAGACAGTATTTTAAATGGAAAAAGGAATTCCATGCTCAGCGTTGAACTAATCTGGCAAAAGGTTATGGGGTTATTTTTCTTTGGGTGCTTTAGAGGAAATGCGCTCTGAGGCAAAATCCTTCCATTCTTCCAAAATTATATAGCCTTTGAATAAACGACCCCTTTCCTTTGTCACCAACCCTCTGCCTCCAGAGTTTGCCTATTGGGTGGTGAGCCATAGAACCCCACTTACCGTTCAGTAACATCATGAATAATGATTCTATGCACATTCTGAATATGACATTTCAGTCAAAGCTTTGGTAATATCTAAGGGCTTTTATTGGTTCTAACACATCGAACTCTATTTTTTTAATTGTCTGGTAATAAGGATTATCTGATAAAACTTTAAAGTCTCCTTAGTCTAAAAAGTCAAACTAAGGATTTGTTTAATTGTATCCTGTTACAAGGATAGCACATTCTTGTTGAAATTATATAAATGCATATATTGCCAAAAAATAAGAATATTTACTGAGTTTCTGGACTTTGGAGGAATCAGGTAGGAGAAAAAGGTAAATGTTTTAGCTTTTATTTGCAAAATTATACTTTACTAAATTATTGTAAGTTATAAATAGCTTAAAAAAGAGAAAATGTCATTCTTTAAGTTTGGAGAACAAAACATTAAAGAACAAGAAATGCTTGAAATAAAATATAAAAACTATAGTAATCTTTGTCAGTCCATTCAGCTTCCTGTAATTAATTCTTGTTTGCTTTATTTTTTATTAGCAGCTTTAAGAGTCTATCAGTTTTTCATTAGAAATTCTTGTCCAGTTGAGCAGTGTGATCTTAAACTTACCAGAAACCTAGAGTACTTCTCAGGGTCTTCTCCATGAATCTTTTTGAAGACGGAGCATTTCTGCCTGTGGTTGATTGTAAACGCTGCCAGAGAAGAGTGCAGAGTAGAACAATAACTGTCTGTGAACAACAAAAGACAAAGATAGCCGTGGTTAAAGATACGGTCAGCGTTCCCATACACAAATGATGTTATTGGTAAGTACACGTGGTTATTTTTATAATATGTAATTTTTAAGATGGCAGGTGGAATTATGACTGAGAACATTATATCAGGATGTATCAGATTTTTTAAAATGTTATATAATTTTCTTTTTTATCAGTATATGTAAACTGCCTTTATCTCCATTCCCATGCCCGGGTCGTGTCCACTTATCTACTGTCAGTGCACAGTCTGGGCTCCTCCTCCCACGCCTGGTTCCCTCTCTTCCCCAAGCCCCTGAGGCAGGAGGAGAATGCGGAGGGCAGAACTTGTGTTGGGTAGGGGTGTTCAGATCTTGGCTATTTATTTCTTCCCTCTCAGATTGCACAATTTAATATAATTTATGAATAATTATTTTAATGATATCCCTCTAATTAAATGTAATCTAAAAAGGGTTAACATTGCTTTTTATTTGACAGTGTTGCCCATGTCATTTAAAATGTTAGTTAGTCTAAAAAATTAACATTTCTCTATTTGTAAAGAAAGAGAACATATCTTTGGATATCTTTCAAGATCTCTCTACAAAATCTCAAAGTTAGTTCAAGGTAAAAAAGATTTTGTTTAGAATTTGATTTGGGGGAAGCATGTAAAAATGTCAAAAACTTTTAAACACGTGGATTACAGGTCACTGTGAAAGAATACATAGTTATCCATTAAACTAAAGTAACAGTGAAAATATTTTAAAACCAAATACAATTATAAAAAAATCATTAGCTCTTTTAATTCTGAAAATACTGTTTTTCTTCATAATCAAAGACCTGATAAAGAAAGTGTGAAGCAATGAAAATATTTTCATGAGACTTAGAATCTTTCTTTTCTGAGGCAGATTATATTAAAAGTAAAAGAAAACCTTTTATAATTTTTTACAAAGAGCAGACCAATAATCTAAGGAATCTGATTTTAACAGAGCAAAAATCAACTCAGTTTGTATCAGTATATTTTTGAGCTCATGTTTTTTTTGTTTTTTTTTTTAAACCTTTATAAATAAATGTATACAGTTTTAGGCACTTTTGACCTCACAACAGAAATGTCATTTTCCATAAACCTTCTGCAACTTTCTATATCCATTAGGTTTTGTCTTATTCTTTTTATTTTATTATTCTGGGATAACCAGTCATTTTATTTTAGAAGTTTCTCTCTTTGCTTAACAGATACACTTCTTCTATTCCTGGCATACTGTTCAAATAAAACGCATCCCATTGGCTTTCCATGCTTTGTGCACAAAGTTGTTTTCCCTTGCTCTTACTGTTTCCAGTAGTTTTATTTGTTACATATTGATTGTAAATTTATTAGTAACCCTTGCTTTCCAGTGGAAACCAGGAAGCCAGCAAGTATGACCTATCAATCATATTTTAGCACCTTGCAATAGATTACAAATTTATAAATACATAATTATGAAAACTTACACATTTTAGATACATGTTTTATAGTAGAATTTTTAATGTGACAAAAGACACTATTAATACACCTAAATATCTCTCTGTAAAAATTAAAAAGTTAAAAGTAAATAAATTTAAACTTATGTTTAACAATCAATTTCTCATTATCTTATCTTATATGGAAATAATTTACATCTCAATGAATATCTATTATTTAGTTTAACTTAGCATAAATTTTATCTTACATTTTTAATTATTTGTTTTTAACAATTATGTTTAGATTAGACATTAAACAGCCAATAATTATGTTATCATTTTTCTTTTTGATAAGTTTTGTAACAGAAGTAATATGAGCTTATTTGACTAGTAAACTCAGGTGGAAAAAGCTGTATGTTTGCATTAGTACCAAGCACAGCTCATGTACTACAGGACAGAAGGTAATTTCATTCAGGATAGCTGGCTTAGCTTCCCCACATTTTTAAATTTATTCTAAGATTGATAATTAGAGAGAATTCAGATCCTTCAGGTCTGGCACTCCATATGAAGGATACAAGGTACCATGCAGCCTCATCCCTTGTCCCTCATGATCTTCTGGCCACTTTTTTCCACTGTATTCTTCTGTTTTATGCATAACTTTTGCTCCATTTTCCAATATCCTAGCTACGACTTTACATGCAGTAATCTGACCTTAACTCCACTTCTCAGTTAAAACAGGTCTCTTCTCAAGGTCAACAAAGACCTCTTCAGGGTAAATGCCATGGGTATTTCTCAGTCTGTTTCTTAACTTCCAAAAAGCATGAGACAATGCTAACAGCTCCCTCTTTCTGTAAGCATCCTCATAAAATCTTTCTTCTGGTTTTCTTCTTGCTTCTGTGGCCCTTTGTCAGGTGTCTTTGCTGAGCTCTCTTCCTTTCTGCAAAGACTGGTTGGGTCCTCTCCTTCTCTCACACATCACTCTCTTCCTGGGAGGTTTTTCATGTAGCCCTGTGCCTTCAATGCCAGCTCCCAAATACAAGGCCTCATGCCCAAATAGGGCAAAACCAACTGAATATCTTACCAGATAATCAAACATAATAAGGCTAGGCCTAGATGCTCATAATAAGACTAGATCCACATAGTTCTCCCTATTTTGGTATGGCTTCTCTCACAATGCCATTTCCTCTCCTAGATAAATTGTATTTATCCTCAGTTCTTCACTTAGTATGGTCTTCCATGTAGACTACTCAGATAGTCAGGTGCATTTACCTTTCCAGTGGTCTCACTTCCCTCTCCACCACCCCATCATGGTTCTGGTCACAGGTTTTACAAAAGACTTTAATTTTCTTTCTGACCAGACTCAATGGGAAAATAGCACAGAGATTCTGCTATTCTGCCTTATGCAGGTTAATATTTTATTGTTCTTAACAGCACTTACTGTTCTCTAATATATTATACATTTACATTTTGACTTGTCTATATTATCATACCAAAATATAACAACAATGAAAGTGGGAATATACTTTTCCATTCTGTTTTTGCTATGCTCAGTGTCTGGTTTATAGCAGAAACACAAATCATGTTTGATTAAATAAAAGAATTAATTAATAAGCAATGGGGAAAAAGTTGGGAGAACTGTAACTGAACAATAAAAAGCAAAGAATTAAAAAGTAATATCCAAAATTAAATTAAGCATATATTAGTTTATTTTATAAGATAGACTGAAATAGCTACTGCACTTCAGGGAATGTTAAAGCACTGTATGTGAAATCCATGCATATATTTCTTTGGATTTGTTAAAATCTGCACAGTGACTATGCATCTTTCTACATATCGCCATGTTTCCTATAAACTCTATGTTCTAATGTAGGGCTTCACAGGGCTTCACAAATGGTGTGTATTCTAGCCCAGGCACAGATCAGTGTGAACAGAAACAGTGCCATCAACATGAATGTGCTGCAGTTTTCCCTATTTCCATTGCTGTGTATGCAGTGTTAGACCATTAAATCATAATGCTCTCTGAGTGTTTAATGCTGTCATTGGAGGACCAACATGCATTTCTGTTTACTTTCATCCTACTATGATATTAGAAAACATATTTTACAATAATAGTAATGAGTGGGAGTCAGTATGAAGCTCATCCTGACTTTCTCAAGACTAGTTTCTATCCATAGAGTCAAAGTCTAACAATTGTCTGGATAACAGCTCTGCACAATTTTGTCATATCCTTGAAAGATTTCCCAAAGTAGTATGAAAGAATTCAAAAGAAAAACAAGTATCCGTAAGTCCACCATTTATTTTAGGAAAAGTACTGAAGTGAAATACCAAGGCAGACCTGGGATTTGTTGAGAAGAAAGACAGAATATCACAGTGAGGCAGCCCATGGTTTACTTTGCTCTTTCTCTTTTTGTTAGGCAGTGATGAATTGAATACTTGTGTAAAGGAAGTACCTATACTTTGCTCCCATAGATAACGATTACTTATGTGTTCTGGATTTGGAATATAGAATTGTTAGCTATTATGCATTAGTCAATATGATAAATTACTCACAGCCCGCTCATTGAATAAACATGTATTGAGTATTTGTTGCCTTCACTGGGAAGCACAGATGAGTAATAAAAAGCTTCCATCATTCATTGAGGATCAGGTGAGGTACACTGATGTGTTAAGGAGCAACTTCTTAAGTAGACATGGTCATGGTAAAGTGTAATCACAGCAACAAGGCAAGGTATTTAATTGTTTGGTAACAGTGAGGGAGGCAAGTGAATTTCAATCAGGTCTACAAGGAGTAGAAGCAGTTTACCAAGCAATTAAAGAGTGAATGAATTTCAAGCAAAGGAGCACAATGAAAATAACCACTTATTTTTCCACAGTTGGTTCAAGGTCGGGGCATGTAGCAAAGAAGAGATGGTGAACCTGGACGTGGTATTAGAGATGAGATGAGATGGATCATGGAATACTTGTCAAGCTAAAGATTTAAAATAGTATCCTTTATAAAATGTTCTTTAATTGTTCACATATACCATTTCTAAGCTTCACATGGCAGTAAGTGAAACAGACTCTGTTCTTAATGGAATTTGCCCTCCATTAAAGGAAAACAGGTAATAAAAATATATAATTTGTAAGTACCTGAAGAAACATAAAAGACAATAAGGAGATAGAGACCAGGAAATCTGTTTCACAAAATATCTCATTTGAACAGAGACATGACATTCAGAATGAGGAAATCTATGTCCCCTGGAGAAAACAATAAGTTCAAAAAACGTGAAGAGGAATGATGCCTGGCATTTTCTCTCCAAGGAGCAACAAGGAGGCTAGTGTGGCTGGATCCATGTGACTGAGGGGCGAAAAGGGAGAAGAAGCAATATAGTGGTGTCCTGTGCCCAAGTTAGGTATGACTAAATAGGTCATGGTTGAGATTCAAATGTCATTGCAAAAGAGAAGGGACACCTTCATAGAAGAGCAGCATAATTATATTTGTATTTTAAATGACACTCTTGTTCCTAAGATGCAACCCAAATATGAATTTATTTTGAAGGTAGAGCCGAGAGGTTTCATGAGATGTTTGGGTGCAAAGTTTGGGTGCTACGTTGTGAAATGAGGAACAGCAGCAACAGAACATCTTTGGGGGGATAGTGACTGGTGGGGAGAAAAGAGAAAACCAACCTGCAGATCTGTGTTTGAGTCAACCTTTGAATTTCCCCATGGAAATTATGAATAACAAGTTGGAGTATGAAGTTCATAGGGGATATAAATGTGGAAATCATCAGTGTTTACTGTTATCAGCTATTTCTAGGACATCTCAAATCTAACTCCTCACCACTTCCACTGCTACCAGCCTAGACTGACATGCCGACCTGTCTTAGGTAGATTTCTATAATGGATTTCTAATTGGTTGCCTTTCTCCCAAATTTTCTCTCTGCATTTTGTTCTATGCAAGGCAGCCAGAATTTATATTCTAAACATGGATTATATATTTCTCTGAGTCATAGCCCTTAATTGGTTTCTATTATTCATCTGGCTCATAAGGAACCAGAAAAGACATGAATAGCCAAAGAAATCTTGAGAAAAAAAGAACAAAGTTGTAGGCATCATAATTTCTGATTTAAAAACATATTACAAAGCTACCATAATTAAAACAGTATGGTACTGGTGTAAAAACAAACACATAGACCAATTAAATAGAATAGAGAGCTCAGAAATAAACTTATATATACAAGGTCAACTGATCTACAAGAAAGGTGTAAAAATAAAGAATAGGGAAAAGATAGATTTTTAACAAATGCATTAGGAAAACTGGATGATATTCATCTACAAAATGATGAAATTTTACCCTTACATTATATTACATACAAAAGCAACTCAAGATAGATTAAAGAATTAAACATAAGACCCAAAAGTGTAAAACTTCTAGAAAAAAGCACAGGAGAAAATCTTGACATTGGCTTTTGACAACACTTTCTTGCACATTCTTTTCTAGAGCCAATAGGCTTTTATGAGGTCTGGTTCCTGGCTACTCTCCACGTTTATTTCCAATTTCTTTGCTGCTCATTTTTTCTATTCCAATTTAGGGTTCCTCCTTGCTTTTCCTTGAAAATATCGATCAGAAACTAATCTCAGATTTTGGAAGATGGCAGTGAAATAGGTGGGAGCAGAGTCCACTTCCCCCTGCGCATGGGTGAAACACCTAGCTGATCTTCTGAGGAACAGAGTGAACAGCCAACAGTACCTCAGAATATATGAAGACTGGAGACCAAAAATTGTAGAGGACATAGAAAAATCAGACGGTAAGGAGAGTGCTTTGGGACAATAAGGTTGCTAGGTCCAGTGCAGGGACCAGGGTGGCAGCAGCCCCAGGTCCAGTGCCTGCCGCGTCTGCCACAGGGTTCTTGGGAGAGAGCTGGGTAAACGGCTCCCTCCCCTGCCAAACAAGGTTTGAGCAGCACTGGGAGAGACCTGGTTGCTTGAAGTTACAGGAAGGAGAATAGGGACAAAGTGGCAAACACATGGGGGCTGTGTGCACTGGCTGGGGAGAGTTGAGAGTTGGGCCATGATGGGCCGTGACCTGGATAGTCCCCGGTCTGGTTGGAGAAGTGGGCTCAGTGAGAGGACAGGTCCTTGTATGGAGTGGCAGGCTTGAGCAGGAGGGATTTTTCAAAAATAAAAAGTGAAAAAAGAGATACTCGATGGCTTTTTGAGGAATTCTCCTGCAGCAGCCAACCCAGCCTTCTCCTCATCCAGACACGTGACACTCTCATGGTGTCGTGGAAGGCCCCTAGCTCATACCTGAAGCCTCGGGGAGAGTGCACACCACGGAAGGCCTGCACCCACGCCTACAGCCCTGGGGACGGTGTGCACCCAAGTGTGGGGCCAGGGGCTGATTGTCCTACCAAACTCACAGCCCGAGAGGGAGTGAGCCTGACCCCTGCACTCCCAGGGAAACATCAGAGGAGGCACGTACCAGCATCTGTGGAGGCAGCCACAGTGGAACCCCTGCCCTGCAGGGCCAGGAAGGCATAGAACCCTGCAGAGCTCAGGGAGTCAGCAATCCCCAGAAAGACTTAACTCAGTGAGGGGGAGCTGGACTAGCCTGAAGGGGCACTGAGAGTCCTTAGCATCTAGGACAGGAAAGAGCGAGAAGAGGGTATGTAAATTGCCCCTAATTGGTGCACCTCAAGGACAGCGCAACTGGTGGACTGAAGGCCTAGGCTGGGCACAGAACTGAGGAATTAGGCTGGAAGCTGGGGGAGTGCCACTCAGGAAGGGAGAAAAGCAAAACCAATTCCCCCTCAGCCTGCTGCAGCCAGGAAGACCAGCAGAACTGGCTTGGCCAGTTTGAAGCCAGCAGGAGACTTTTTGTTTTTCTAAGTAATTTTCTTAACCCCTTATTCCTCTCTTTCCTTCTTCCTTTTTTTACTCCCTCTTCTTTTTGCTCCCTTTTTATCTCTTCTTCCTTCCTCTTTCTTCTTTATTTTATTTTATTTTTTTAATTCCCACAAGTAAGACAATAAAACCTGGAACTGTGAAAAGATCAGAGTTGGAGCCAAGGAGGGGTCCCTCCAACAGCTGAGACAGTGAGACAAATTTCACTTTCTTATTCCAGAGAACTTGCAAGTTATTGTATATTTGTATTATTATTTTTTCATTATTCTTACATCTTCATTTTACTAGTATTTTTCTATTTCTCTTCTTTCTGTTTAGTCTTCTTTGCTTGGCTGGTTAAATTGCATTGTTTGACTGGTTTCCCTTGCTCTCTCTTTCATAGGGTATTTTTAATTTACTGTCTTTCACTTCACTTGTGTCCCATTAGCACACTACTCTAAGTCCTATACTACCTATCCTTATTATCTAGATCACGTAGGTTCAGTCATCTGATTGTTGCTCCATCATTATTGTAAAGAATTGCTATTCCATACAATTATAAATACTACACAACACCTCTCCCAGATCTTAGCCCATTTCACTGTTTCCTGAACTTTATTACTGTTGTGGTTAACTCTATTTTCTTGCACACTACACCTATTTTTTAACCCTTCCTTTCACTTTACCTCATAATCTGACCTCCCAAAAGCTCACTGCTCTCTAGATCCAACTCACAATCCTTCCCCACCCCCTAACAAGATCTTATCTGTTTTCCACCCTTTCTAAAAAGTGGCTAGTTGGGTGAAATATCCCAGTTAACACTATACATATCCCAAGGATCTCCTATATCTTCTCTACAGGTTGGTACTTTAAATACCATAGAATACACTCCCACTGTCTTAATCTATTTTGCCTTCCCCCTCCAACTGATCAGAAAAAAAAGTAGATGGGAACTGTGAACACCAGTATACCTGCTGGCAGAGGAAAGCCATCAACAAAGGAACCACCAAAAGATAATGGAAGAAAGGGAAGAAGGGAGTGGAAGCCAACTAACCTCAAACAAGGACGAAACTGGAAATACAACTAAGTGGTGGAGAAATTACTCAGAACAAACAACTGAACAAGAGCAAGAGAGAATCCTCAAAACCTTGTACACACAGAAGAACCAGCTTCAACACAACCTGCCCACACCTGCACAACAGCATTCACGACATGGTAGATGGAGTGACCCTCAGTTAACCAGCTAGAGGGAAGGACCCACCAAAGAAAGACCCAACAACAATCAAAACCCAGACACAGAGAGCCAACATAAATGACAGTCCAAGACCAGCGAGCTCAGGAGATCATGGAGCCTGCACCACTGAATCTCATAGGTCTTCTACCATAGAGGTTCAAACCATAAACCCAGGGAGTCAGAACAGATCAATTTAAGAAGCAGAGGCTAACAAGAAGAGTTTCACAAGCAACGGGAAGACAAAGAAACAATCCCCAAAAGAAAGGAAAGGATGAAATCTCAGAAAGAATGCCAAATGAAATAGAGGAAAGTCAACTATCAGATATTGAGTTCAAAGCATTGGTTATAAGCAAGCTCAATTAGCTCACTGAGAATCACCAAAACTACAATGGAACTACAAAGAACTCACTGCAAATCATATTGGCATGAAAAAGGACATAGAAACAATCAACAAGGGCCAAGAGGAAATGAAGAATACAATTTCTGAACTGAAGAACACAGTAGAAGGAATCAAAAGCAGGCTCGATGAAGCAGAGGATCAGATCAGCAAGTTGGAGGTCTAGGTAGAAAAAAAATACCCAGAATGAGCAAGAAAAGGAAAAGAGACTCAGAAAGAATGAAGCGGGGTTAAGGACAACATGAAACATACTAATACCCATACAATAGTGATACCAGAAGGAGAAGAAGAGCAAGGGATAGACAACCTGTTTGAAAAAGTAATGATAGAAAACTTCCCTAATTTGATGAGAGAAAAAGTCACACAAATCCAGGAAACATAAAGAGTCCCAATCAAGAGGAACCCAAAGAGGCCCACTTCAAGACACATCATAATTAAAATAGGAAAATTCCAAGACAACGAGAGAATTTTAAAGGCACCAAGGAAAAACAGGAAGTAACATACAAGGGAGCCCCATTAAGGCTAGCAGCTCACTGCTCAATGGAAACACTCCAAGCCAGAAGCAAATGGCAAGACATATTCCAAGTAATGAGAACCAGAGACCTGCACCCAAGACTGCTTTACCCAGCGATGCTCTCAATTAAAATGGAAGGGCAAATAAGGAGCTTTCCAGACAAAAGAAGCCTCAAAAAATATAACTCCTCCAAACCAGGTCTACAAGAGATGCTAAAGGGTTTGCTTTAAGAACAAGAAGAAAAACAGTGAAAGAGAGAGGAGCACAGGCACAGATACACAGGAACAGAGAAAAAATGGCAATGAATAAGTACCTATCAATAACAACCTTAAACATAAATGGATTAAATGCCCCAATCAAAAGACACAGAATAGCGGAATGGATAAGGAAACATGACACACACATATGCTGCCTACAAGAGACCCACCTCAGAACAAAACACCTACACAGACTGAAAGTGAAGGGCTGGAAATGAATATTCCAAGCAAATAGACAGGAAAAAAGAAAGCCAGGGTAGCAATACTCTTATCAGGCAAAATAAACTTCAAAAGAAGAGCCATTAAAAAAGTCCCAGAAGGTCACTTCATAATACTCAAGGGAAGAATCCACCAAAAAGACATAAACATTGTGAATATATATGCACCCAACTTAGGAGCACCCAAATACATAAAGAAAATCTTGGAGGACTTCAAGAAAGATATGGACAGCAACTAATAATATTAGGAGATTTTAACACTCCACTGTCAAAAATGGACACATCTTCCAAACAAAATATCAACAAAGATATTGTGGCATTGAACAAAGCCCTAGATCAAATGCACTTAACTGATATATGTAGAGCCTTTCACCCCAAAGAAGCTAAATACACATTCTTTTTAAATGTACATGAAACATTTTCAAAGATAGACAACATGATAGGACAGAAAACAAGCCTCAACAAATTCAAGAAAATCAAAATCATATCAAGCATTTTCTCCAACCATAAGGGACTGAAACTAGAAACCAACTTCAAGGAAAAATCCCAGAATACTCACTCATGGGGATTGAATAGCATGCTATTAAACAATGAATGGATCAAGAATGAGATCAAGGAAGATATCAAAAAATTTCTGGAAACAAATGAAAATGAACTCACAACAACCCAAAACTTATGGGAAACAGTGAAGGCAGTCCTGAGAGGGAAGTTCATAGTGATACAGGCCTACCTAAAAAAGATAGAAACATTTTAAACAAACAACCTAACCCTACACCTAGAAGAACTCAAGGAACAACAACAAAGACAGCCCAGAGCAAGTAGAAGGAAGGAAATAACCAAGATCAGAGCAGAATTAAGTGACATAGAGACTAAAAGCACAATTCTAAGGATCAATGAATCCAGGAGCTGGTTCTTTGAAAAGATAAACAAAACCGACAAGCCTTCAAGCAGGCTCATCAAGAAAAAAAGAGAGAGGACCCAAATAAACACAATCAGAAATGAAAAAGGAGAGATTACAACTGATGCCACAAAAATGCAAAGGACTGTAAGACACTACTATGAAGAACTGTATGCCAAGAAATATGAAAACCTAGGTGAAATGGACAAATTTCTAGAAAAATAGAATCTTCCAAAACTGAATGAAGAAGAAGCAGAAAGCATGAACTGACCATTAACAGCAGATGAAATTGAAGCAGTAATCAAAAAACTCCCGACACATAAAAACCCTGGACCAGATGGTTTCACAGGAGAATTCCACAAAGCATTTAAAGATGAGCTAACCCCTATCCTTCACAGACTATTCCAAAAATCCAAAATGATGCAAGACTCTCAAACTCTTTTTATGAAGCTAGCATCATCCTAATCCCAAAACCAGATAAAGACATAACAAAGAATGAAAACTGCAGGCCAATATCGCTGATGAACATAGATGCTAAAATTCTCAACAAAATATTGTCAAACCACATCCAGCAACACATTAAAAAGATCTTACACCATGATCAAGTGGGATTCATCCCAGGGATGCAAGGATGGTTCAATATTTGCAAATCAATAAACATAACATACCACATAAACAAAATGAAACACAAAAATCACATGATCATAGCAATAGATGCTGAAAAGCGTTTGATAATGTACAGCGCCCATTTATGATAAAAACACTTAGCAAAGTGGGAATAGAGGGAGCATTCCTCAACATAATAAAGGCCATATATGAGAGACCTACAGCCAACATCATACTCAATAGACAAAAACTTAAAGCTTTCCAATTAAGATCAGGAACAAGACAAGAATACCTGCTTTCACCACTACTATTCAACATAGTACTGGAAGTCCTAGGCACAACAATCAGATAAGAAAAAGAAATAAAAGTCATCCAAATTGGAAAGGAGGAAGTAAAACTGTTATTGTTTGCAGATGACATGATAGTGTACATAGAAAATCCTATAGACTCCACCAAAAAAACTACTTGACCTAATAAATGAATTTGGCAAAACAGCTGGATACAAAGTCAATATCCAGAAATCAAAGGCATTTTTGTATACCAACAATGAAACATCAGAAGCAGAAATCAGGAAAAAAAAATCCCATTTGATATAGCAACAAGAAAAATAAAGTACCTAGGAATAAACATAACCAAGGAGGTAAAAGACCTGTACTCAGAAACTATACAACACTGAGGAAAGAAATTAAGGAAGACACAAACAAATGGAAGCATGTACCATGATCATGGATTGGAAAAACTAACATCATCAAAATGTCCATACTATCTAAAGCAATTTATAGATTCAATGCAAACCTATTAAAGTACCAATGACATATTTCACAGATATAGAACAAACATTTCAGAAATTTATATGGAACCATCAATGACCCCAAATAGCTGCAGCAATTTTGAGAAAGAAGAACAAAGTAGGATGGATCACAACACCTGACATCAAACTGTATTACAGGGCCACTGTAATCAAAACAGGCTGATGCTGGCATAAAAACAGGCACATAGACCAATGGAACAGAACAGAGAGCTCAGAAATAAACCCAAGTTTCTACAGTCAATTGATATTTGACAAAGCGGGAAGAAGCGTAAAATAGAATAAAAACAACCTATTCAACAAATGGTGTTGGGAGATCTGGACAACTACATGCAAAAAAATGAAACTCAATCACCAACTTACACCATACAAAAAATTAATTCAAGGTGAATAAAAGACTTAAATATAAGTTGTGATACCATAAAAGTCCTAGAGGAAAACATCAGTAGGAAAATCTCAGACATTCCACACAGCAACATCTTCACTGATATGTCCCCAAAAGCAAGGGACATAAAGGAAAGAATAAACAGATGGGATCTCATCAAATTAAAAAGCTTCTGCACGGCTAAAGAAAACAGCATTAAAATGAAAAGAGAACCAACTATATGGGAAAACATATTTGCCAATGATACCTCAGACAAGTGTTTGATCTCCAAAATATATAAAGAACTCACATGACTCCACTCCAGGAGGATAAAAAATACAATTTAAAAATGGGCAAAGGACTTGAACAGACACTTCTCCAAGGAGGACATATACAGGGCCCAGAGACATATGAAAAGAGGCTCAGCATCACTAGCCATCAGAGAGATGAAAATTAAAACCACAATGAGATACCACCTCACACTGGTCAGAATGGCCATCATAAACAAATCAACAAACAAGTGTTGCAGAGGATGAGGAGAAACCCTAGTTCACTGTTGGTGAGAAGGCAGACTGGTGTAGCCACTGTGGAAAACAGTGTGGAATTTCCTCAGAAAACTAAAAATGGAACTGCCTTTTGACCCAGCAATTCCACTTCTGGGATATATCCTAAGGGCCCTGAAACACCAATCCTAAAGAACCTATTCACCCCAATATTCATAGCAGCACAATTTACAATAGCCAAGTGCTGGGAGCAACCTCAGTGCCATCAGCAAATGAGTAGATCAAAAAACTATGGTACACTTACACAGTGGTATTCTACACAAGAGACAGAAAGAAGGAGCTTATACCCTTTGGGACAGTGTGGATGGAACTGGAGAGCATTGTGCTAAGTGAAATAAGCCAGGAGGTGATGGACAAATACCATATGATCTCACCTTTAACTGGGACATAATCAACAAAAGAAAAAAAGCAAACAAAATATAACCAAGGACTTTGAAATGAAGAACAATTTAACAATAGCCAGAGGGGATGTGGGAGGGGACTGTGGGGAGAAGGGTTTTCAGGAACTACTATAAAGGACACATAAACAAAACCAAGTGGGGGGCAGCGTGGAAACAAAGGAGGGAGGTGGGTTTGGGGGGTGGGGGAAAGTGGTGGGGAGAAAATGCAGACAACTGTAACTGAACAACGATAAAGTAATTTATGGAACAAACAAAAAAAGAAACTAATTTCAGGATGAAGATGTGGAAAAATCGGAACTTTGTATGTTGTTGGTGATAATGTAAAATGGTACAACTCATGTGGAAAATAGATTAGGGGGTTTCTCAAAAAGTTAAGCATGTAATTATCATATGATCTAGCATTTCTACTCCTGAAATGGATATACCCAAAAGAACACAAACAAGGTCTCAAGCAAGTATATGTACACACATGATTATTTACAGTAGCCAAAACATAGAAACAACCCAGATGTCCATCAGTGAATGAATAGGTAAATAAAGTATGGTTCATATATTATTCAGCTGTAAAAAAGGGACAAGGTACTTATATATAATACACTATGAATGAACCTCCAAAATATGTGAAGTTAAAGGAGTCAGACACAAGAAGTCACATATGGTATAACTCTTTTTACATGAAATACCCAGAATGGTAAAATTCTAAGAAACAGAACATGGATTAGTCATTTCCAGGACATGGGAATAGGAAGAAATGGTTTACGAGGTAGAGAGTTTTATTTTGGAAGTAGTCAGAGGTGGTAGTTGTACAACATTGTGAATAACTAAATGCCACCAAATTGCTCACTGCAAAATCATTAATTTTTTGTGTGAATTTCACCTTAAATTATTTTAAAAGATTTTATTTATTTATTTATTTTTAGGGGGAGTGAAGGAGAAAGAAGGGAGAGAAACATCAATGTGTGGTTGCCTCTTGTGCACCCCCTACTGGGGACCAGGCCCACAGCCCAGGCATATGCCCTGATTGGGAATCTACCCGGCAACCCTTTGGTTCACAGGCTGGCACTAAATCCACTGAGCCACAACAGCCAGGGCTCACCTTAAATTATTTTTAAATATCATCACAGGTAATTTGCATCTGCTGTTTATTTTGCATATGCCACTCTTGCTTTGTTAGCCAAATGGCTGTGGTGTCACTTTAGGTCTCAGCCTGAATGTTATCTACTTAGAGAACTTCTGACTTCTTTTTTTTATTGTTGTTCTATTATAGTTGTCCCCATTTTTTACTTCTAAAAATATTGGGTTGGACAATATTTTTCTGTAAGATGCACTTAGTTGTCTTTAACTTCATTTGAAACAGTTTTCTTAGATAGTGTAGTGACAGCTATCACAACAGCATGCATTTAAAAAATTATCAAAATTTGTAATTTTTTGTGTAGCCATTTCAATATTGAAGATGGAAGCAAGTATGCATTTTTAGCATACTATACTTTGTTATTTCAAGAGAGGTAAAAACTCAACTGAAACACAAGAAAAGATTTGTGCAGTGTATGGAGAAGGTGCTGTGACTGATAGAATGTGTCAAAAGTAGTTCGCAAAGTTCGATATTGGAGATTTCTCACTGGACAGTGATCCACGGTTGGGTAAACCAGTTGAAGTTGAGAGTGATCAAATGAAGACATTAACTGAGAACAATCAATATTCTAGCATGCAGGAGACAGCCAACAATCTCAAAATATCCAAATCAATAAAGTTATTGGTGAAAATGAAAAATGTGTCTTTTGTTTACAGAAAAAACTAAGTAGACTTTTTGGTCAACCCAATAGCTTCTGTCTTTATACTCTTTCTTCCTAACTTAGTTTATTTTCCTTAATTACTCTGGGTATTACAGTATATAAAGAAGCATATGTATGTGTGCTTGTATGTGTGTGATCTATCATGAGTTTATATCCTGATTCTACTACAATTTACTATGCACCATTGAGATCTCAGTTAAGTCACTTTCTAAAAATCCCTAGTCAGTGAAAATAAAGATATTGAAAATTTCCATGTAATTCTGTTATCAGAATTAAGTGAGATTACTCATATAAAATGATTGACACCTTGGGCATACAGTATGTACTCAAATTATGGTTATTATTAACTTTAGCATATACAAAGTAGACATATGATCAAGAGGCAGTAAAAGAGAGAAGATGCCTGGAAGAGGGGGTGGTCATGTTATGTGTTGAACTTGAAAGTGATGCTATGAATTACAATGGAGGAAAATGCGTAGAGAACCTTGGCCCACCCAGGTCCATTTCTAGCAGGCTGGAGAAGGAATGTGAGTTGTAGAGCACACATTAGTAACAGCATCTGGCAAAGTGAGAAGACTTTGCACATCACTGGAAGATAAGTCAAAGAAAGCATGTTGTTTTCTCTGGTGCTAGTTTTGGTTGAAAACTTAAACAAGTTTGAAGGTAAAGGGTAAAAAGAAGAACATTAAAAAGGTACAAAAAAGACTAGAAGTGCAAAGTTCCAGAGAAGGCAGAAGTGATAACCCCATAAACAAGGGACAACACAGCCTCCGACCCTCCAGTACAAGCGTAGGCCCTAACCTCAGGCAGGTTTGCAAGCACTACATTACTGAGCTCACAGTGCAGCGAGAACCACCTTGAGCACATCAATCCAAATTAAAATTGCACACACCAATGAGCTCTCTTCTTGCAGCCACTCTCCCTCTGCTTGGGAGAGAAGGAAGTAAACCCTGATTATAAATAAGCTCTGTGTTGCAGGCACAGAATATTCAATCAGGGAATTGAGGGGGCAAGAGTGAGATTCAATAGCTGAGTATGTTTCGAGACAAAAGATTTTTTGTTCAGTGGGAAGTAGGGAATGATGCTTTTTTCAGATTCAGTGTATTTCAAGTTTTTTATAGATATATTGTACCCCATATATTGTTGCTATAATAAGAATTTCAAACACCTCCAGACTAAGCAGTAACCAAGACTTTGCTAAACTTGCTTCATTTATTCCTGTTTTGCTTATCTTTTGTTGTTGTTGAAGTATTTTAAAGGAAGAACAAGACTTCCTGTCATCTCACTTCTACCATGCTTCACCATACATTTCAAAAGATTAAAAAGTTTTTTTTGAAAAGCTAGAATCTCAATGCCTTTATAGCACCTAACAAACTAATAATAATTTCTTGGTAACATATAATAATGGTTACATATCCAAATATTTCAGATGAAATCATATCAAAATATCTTTCTCTCTTTGCATACATATTTCTTTCAAATCTTAATCAAAAGGTGTCCCCCATGCTGCTTTTGATTTAGCCTCTTGATCCTTCTTTATTTTTTCAATTATTTATTTATTATTTTAGAGAGAAAGAGAGAGCGAGGAAAAGACAAAAGGAGAGAAACATTGATTTGTTGTTCCACTTATTATTCATTCATTAGTCGATTCTTGTATGTGTCCTGACCAAGGATCAAATCTACAACTTTGGCCTACCAGGAAAACACGCTAACCAACTGAGCTACCTGGCCAGGCTCTTGATCCTTGTTTAATTGAGCTTCCTTCTCATTCCCTTTTTCATGAAACTGATTTGTTGAAATAACTGGGTCAATTGTTCTATAAAATATCTTGTATTCTAAATTCACTGTATTTCCTCAAGTTGACGTTTAAATTTTCCACTATTCCCTATATGTCCCGTAATTGGAAGCTGTAATGCTTTGTTAGATCCGGTTCAGCACTTTTGGCAAGAATGCTTCCCAGATAAGTGTAGTGTGCTTTCCACTGCAGCTCACTAAAGAGGCACCTAGCTTTTACTTGCCCACTTTCAAGGGATGCTAAGACCAATGAATGAATCAATGAATAAAAGTGTTGAGTGACTAGTCTCTTCACCAAGATATTTTCCATACACCTTTCACCTCAGACTCTTGTCAGCTGTGGATGACCATCACCTGCGTGAAAGCTTTCCTAACAGTATGCAAGATAGTGACTCTATATGCCTATCATTCCCTCAACGATTCTATGGAATTCCTCTATAGGGAACATTGCTCCTCATCCATTTCTTCTCTTTAGTTACCTGAGATATACTTGTACCAGAAAGTCAAAAGTTCTGAATAAAATAGTCCTTTTGATCATAATCACTGAGGATTTTTTTTGTTGTTCATTTTTAATTTCTTTTTATATAATACATGGATTATACATTCTTGTACTTTTATATATTTAATGAGCTTGATCAAGTGAGTTATGTTTTCAACAAGAGGTCTACCATGTTCCTCTGCTCATCTACTTTGTATCCTGTAGCTATAATTTATCTTATATTATAGCTAAAGGATTATATTTGTCTTTTAAAAGTTAACATATCTA
Organism: Micronycteris hirsuta; assembly: GCA_004026765.1. Classification (NCBI taxonomy): domain Eukaryota; kingdom Metazoa; phylum Chordata; class Mammalia; order Chiroptera; family Phyllostomidae; genus Micronycteris; species Micronycteris hirsuta. The sequence goes on from PVJI01003182.1 coordinate 124,464, forward strand.
TGTCCACAAAAAATCCTGCACATGGATGTTTATAGAAGCTTTTTCCATAATTGCCCAAACTTGGAAGTAACCAAGATATCCTTCTGTAGGTGAATATATGAAATAATACTGTGTATATACAGGCAATGGAATATTATCCATGGTTAAAGAAAGAAATGAGTTAGCAAGCTCTGAAAAGATATGAAGGAAACTTAAATGCATAATACCAAGTGAAAGAAGCCAATCTGAAAAGGTTACATACTAAAGGATTCCAACCATGTGATATTCTGAAAAAGGCAGAACTATGGAGACAGTGTATCAGTGGTTGGCAGAGGTTGTCAGCGGTGGTAGAGTGGGAGAGGTGACTAGCCAGAGCACAGAGGATTCTTAGGGAAGTGAAAATACTCTGAAAGATAAGATAATGATGTATTTATGTCATTAGACATTTGTCCAAGCTCATAGAATGCATGACACCAAGAGTGAATTCTAAGTAAACTATGGCCTTTGAGGGTCAATGACTTGTCAATATAGGTTCAACAGTTGTAACAAATGTTCCATTCTGGTGGGAGATGTTGATAATTGGGGAGTCTGTGCATGTGTGGGAGCAGAGGGTATAAGGGAATCTCTGCACTTCCTGTGTAAGTTTGCTGAGAAACTGAAAATGCCCTTTAATAAGTCTGTTAAAAGAGCAACAACAAATAGTTAACATATGAAATAGCTCATCTCACTTTGTTTTTAACAATATTTAGTGTACAGTATTTATTGTAGATATAAATTCTGCTAGATACCAAATTATCACTTTTTTCTCTAAGAATTGTGTTTTACTTTGCAATATTCTGGTTATAAATGAGCCCAGTGTTCAGGTTAAAAAAATCAATGATAAACAGAGTGTTGTATTATATTGGAACTATATAAAAGAAATATATCAAAGAATGACAAAGCTTTGTTGAGGCTAACAGTGACTATTAAGATATAAGACTTTAATCCTAAAGCCTAATCAGTCTTCTCTCAGATGATGCTAAAAAGTAGAGTTTGTCAAGCCCAATGGTTTTTATTATTGTATTTTTAGGCCTTTGCTCTAGTTAAATAACATGTATTCAATATCAGCAGTGAAACAAATAATTGAATATATCATTAGCAATGATTTAATGATATCAAATATCATCTGGGAATCATAAGCCTATTCTCAAAAATATCTCAAAAGAACACTATATGGGAAGGGAATTCAAATTGTGTCTACTACAAGCTTCTTTTTTCTTTGAACTCTTCCTCCCTCCTTTCCTTCCTCCCTTCTTTCTTTTCTTCCTTCCTTCCTTCCCTTCTTCCTTTTTTCTTTCTTACTTTCCTCCTGCACTTCCTTCCCCTTCTCCTCTTCCTCTTCTTTCTTTCCTCTTTTAGCTTATTTCCTCTCCTGCTGACATGGGGAAAATATGTAAGTGGTTGAGACCTTTGCCATAAAGTACGTTCTTTTTTTCTCTCACAGTCATTTAATCATTTAAATTCTCTATGAAGAAACAGTAGGAAAGGCAAACATCTGTGGATATATTTATCTTCCAGATGTCTATAAATTCAGATTTGATGATTCCCAAGTCTGGAAAAAATTCTGGGACTCAACTATGATGAAGCTAAAGAGTTCCTACTAGAGGTCCTCAGAACTAAGAGTGCACTCCTGGCTCATTGAATAATACCTTTGCAATATATATATATATATATATTTATATACTATATGAAATTGCTAATATTTCATTTTGACCTACCTAAATAGCAGTTTCATATGTTTAATACTAATCATAGTTGCACACACATTCATGTATGGATATTATTATCCAAATATATAAAAAGCCATTGTGATTATTTAAATGCATGTAAGACCTCACTGAATTCATTGAAACTTTCTTGCTTGAACAATTAAGTCAAAAGGAGGATGTTCAAAGAGAGGGATGATGCATCGGGAATGTATATTCACTAGTACTTAACAAATTACCGCAAACTTGGTGACTTAAAACAAAATAAATTAATTATATTTATTGTTAATCAAGGTACCAACAGGCCTATATTCCTTCTGGAGATTCTAGGAGAGAAGTAATTTCCTTGCCTTATCCAGTTTCTAGAAGCTTCTTATACTTTCCTTGGCTACAGAATGGGCCCTTCTATATCCAAAACCTGCAATGCTTGGGTGAGTCATTCTAACATGGACTTACTGTGACATACGCTCTGCCTCTCTCTTCCTCCTTTAAAGACCCTAGAATCCACCTGGATAACATAGGATAATCTCCTAGTCTGTAAATCAGGGAATTGGCAACATTAATTCCCCTTCTGTGTAACATATTTACAGATTCTGGGATTTAGGACATGGATAATTTTGATGAGCCATTATTCTACATTTCGTTTTGCAGAGGTCTGAAAAAGAAAATTGGATAGATGGATAAGAGGTAGAAACCACAGAACAGAGAAGGAATTTGAAATAGTTGAGGAAAAAAGAGACAGGGATTGAATTTGTGAGCAAAAAGTGGAACTGGGGGAGAGACTAAAGTCTGGTGTGATTGGCGCCTCAGTAGGAGGCAGGGACAGGCAGGCACTGAGCACATGCAGAGGGGGCGCTGCGGGCAGCTATGAAATAAAAGAAAGAGAGGGCAGGTGTAGTGTATCCTATTGCATTGACAAACGGATGAGGAAAAGCTTATTGTTTTTTTATAGAAAATAGGAAAGTCCTGAGCTGGGAATATGGGGAAAGTCTTATTTGGTCATTCTGAAAATACCAGCATAAATAGCCAGGAAAAGATGGGAAGATGGCCCAGCAAAGCTGCGCTCTCATCTGGAATTGGAGATCAAGGATGGGTTTACTCCAGCCACTAAACCGCAGTGACACACCACATTTTCCTTGAGTGCACTGCAGGTGGCCAGGGTCGTCTGAGGTTGACAAGCTTTATATAGGAAAGACTGCTGGAACTCATCTCTGTGCCCTGAAGGTAAAAAAGTCCTGAGTATACACTGGCAGAGCTGAAAGACTGAAACCTCACTGAAGATGGGAACGTGTGTCCACAGGAGGCAGACTCTTGAAAACTGTGATGCCAGTGTGACTCCGCATCAGCTGCTCCAGGTTCCAGGTTGCAGTCTTGGAAATGACATGAAGAGGAAGTAAAGGGGATTTGTGTCTTCAGCTTTGAGGCTGAGCTTTCATTTAAATATCGGTGAAGTAGGAACAAAAATACATATTCGTATAATTGTGGTGAGTACCAAATTAGACAATGGAGGAAAGGCAAGTTTCTGACTGACAACTTGGAGAACAAACTCAGCCTGCGAATGGGCTCAGCTTAGAGTGTGAACGCCTAGAGAAGCGGGTGCTCTCAGGAAACACCACGGTCCTCAGGGCTCCCCTGCACTGTCCAAAGCCCTCGGATTTGTTCGTCTGAGAGCCATGGACATTACAGTTGGAGGTCCTTGATGAAATGACAGACTCGCTGATATGTTTTGGTGTCACGAGTATGGTGAGTGTAGTCTTAAGTAAAGAAATAACATGAAAGATTTTTTTTCTGTGTTCAAAACATGTCTAATTTTTGTATCAGATTTAAATACATATAACAAATATACATAGTTAAATATTTTGGTTTTCTCATTGTTGACAATTTATAAGTAAAGATGATCGGTTTAACTCTCAATTCAGGAATTTCTACCTTTCTGAATTCACAGTTTCTCCCCCTTAGTGCCTCACCTAAAAATATTGGTTACTGTAAGTGGGCACACTCATACCAAGGAAAAGCTGATATGGGGAGGATCAAATGAAAACATCCTTTGAGATGAGCCATGAGTTGACTGATAATGCACATAACTGACATGCATGTGATAGTTCCTTACACTCACTTTTGCATCTGAGATTTTCATGTTAAAAAGCATGATTCTTTATTCTGCAAGACAGTGTACCTGCATGTCCACCTGCCGCTGAGAAGGTCCACATCAGGCAAGCACCTCTGAGGCCATAGTCTGTCTGTAGACTGACACCTAAAACCACTGTTTCAGAATTTTCACTGCTGGTGACTCTGAGGCCCCATGATAACCCCAAAGAGAACTGCACTGCATCTCGCCTGGCAGTGTCCCATCTCTGGGACAGCTTTCCCCACTGTGTAGAGGAAGTAATGAATGATACCTACCCCTTCCATTGCCCAGATGCAGGTTGAAGATAATGTGTTCAAAGTCCCTGGCACTTAGGTGCTCATTAAATGGTAACGACTATCTCTATAGTTTCTACCATAACTTGTGCACTTGTGCCTGGTTGGCATCCAGGCCACAATAATTTTGCCACACTGATGCTGCTGTATTGAAGCTATGTTTCTGTGAATTCATAGACATTTCTCTTGCCTTCCTAGTTTCTGATCACATTGACTTAACATCTAAC